>JAOXYB010096604.1:0-21755 GCA_028565635.1 Phoronis ovalis
TACTCTGTACTGAATATGGAGCTGATCGGCTAAAAAATGACGCAGTTACTGTGAGACAAAGTGTTGCGCGCGGTAAACAATGTCGAAGATTCGTACCAGCATTTGACATACTTGTCAAGGCCATTTTAAAATATCATCTAGTAGCCTATTACTAACAGCAACCTATGGCTTTCCTAGAACCACTTTTGAAAAATGATTAGTTGAATATATGCTCAAATTTTAGAATCCTCAAGAGGTTTTTGGAGGTGTTTATCTCACCACTAAAAAAAGAAGTGTGCCAGATTTTTTGCTTTGTAATTAAGCTGCATTGATTAATGTTATATCATTCTTGAAAACTGCCAAGTAACATTATTCATAACCTTCCTTATGTTTAGATATAATGCTATAAATTATCTTTTATTTCAGCCTCTAAAATATGTTTTTCTGTACTGAAGTTAGTAATTATCTCCCCTGGATCAGGAAAATCATTTTGATCAGGAAATTTTATTATTTTTTTCAATGTTGGATCACATAATAACGTCATGCAAAAAATAAAGAAAATCGGTTGAGCGACATGGATTTTTTTTTTCCAAAATCACCTTATAATTATAAAGAACTGATCTTAATTAAATAATGGAAGTAACGTAGTGCACATATATTAGGAAAAGGCACTTTATTTGTCAAATCAAAAACGGTTTAACCGTTAGATTTTATGAATGATGTCCACAGAGTTAGTTCAGAATTACTTTGAACTTTTATTAATTATAAAATACTTTACAACCGAACATTGTATATTTAGATTTATTGTTAACAATGTATAATGTACACTTTAGGGTGGCCTATATAATAAATAATATGCAATTTTTCTCATCATTCTGAGAATATAATTACAAAGGTGTGTACAACACTTGTTTTTTCTTCATAATGTAAGGGTAACTTAACTAGAAAATATTTGAAGATGTGGATTACATGAAAATAAATAAAGAAATATAAATATTTGTTATACTAATAAATGTCTAAGTTACATTAATTTAGTACAGATCTCTTTGGTAATTGTCATATTTTCTAATTTTGATTATTTTCTACTGTTTTAAGCAGTTAATAATATTGCAGTACAAAAATGTGTTGACTATCACAAAACGAATGTCTTCATCAAACTTCAAAGTGTCAGGAGTGTAAAATACATTAAAACTTCTCATCTTCATGCCTTACCCAGGACTTTGTTAAGAACTTTCTACAAATGAAATTTTAAAAGTTAGACAGTTTTTAAAACAACCATATGCCAAAACCAGAAACCAAGGCTTACAGTTAAAAAAAAATTAAAATTGAAAACTTTCGGCATCGGATGCAAATGCCTGGACCACAAGTCATGTGCTTTAAACAGATTGCTGTACATAGACGCGAGATTATATCCAATGTCTCTGCAAAGGCTCAGCTTCTGGTACAGATAAACATGCCAATCTTGATCTTTTTGGACAAACATCTTATTCTTGATAGAGAATTGGAAGCTCTCGGATATAGCTAAATAATAGAGCGCTTCAGATTTCTAGATATATGCGATGAGCAATGTGTGTATATGTCATGAGTGTTTAAGTGCAAAGTAAAAATAACGCTCAAAAGTTCCGTATAATTACGGATTTCTATTGTATTTTTCTTTTATTCTTGCTTCAATTTACGGAACAGAAGCACATGCTCTGCTTGTTCACTGTACTCATCGTTCATACTTCAAAATCTTAAGTTAATTTTCTCATATAAGTTCAGTAAGAGTCAAAAATCTACATGATATGATCAAATGAACAGATGAATAAACTACAGACACACCAATCCGGAAAAGAAACCAGAACACTCCTTTGCTCACAATTTTAAAATTAAAAATTGTGTCATGTTAAGAAATCATAGGCTGATAGGAAGGGAGGAGGAGTACTTTTATGTACATGAGAGAATTATAGTCAGTAAAGCAAGAGAGGACTTAAATACCAGTGATCCAGCAGAGAGTGTATGGTGCCAAATTATTGACTCTGATCAAAACAAAATATTAATTGGAGTGTTACAGGAGCCCAAGCTCAATAGTTGATAGTGATAAGGTGTTGTGTGATCGTATTGCATCTACAAGTGAAAATAACCATGTAATAATTATGGGTGACTTTAACAACTTAATTGATCGGAATCATATGACATGTAATACTGAAGACGAACATTTTATGGAACTTATAGAAGACTGTTATTTATTTCAACATGTAGTAGAGCCCACACGAGGTAACAATGTACTAGATTTAGTTTTCAGTACTGAGGAAAATATGATAGACAAAGTAACTGTTAGGGAAACATTAGCCCCGGACAACAGTGAAACTGGTAAACCAAGTGACTACAAAATTGTGACATTTGATTTGATAATGAAAGTGAATGTGCTAATAAATAATCGTAAAATGTTAGATTATAACCGAGGAGACTTTCGTAAAATGAGAAAGATGTTACTAGACTTTCAGTGGAATGTTTTATTGAAATCCGTGACACAGAGGAATGTTGGGAACTATTTATAGAAATGTACTCCAAATTAGTTAATGAATGTATACCAATGAAGAGTGTTGCTGCTAAGAAAAAACCCTTATGGAAGGACCACAATGCATTCTGGATAGTGAGGAGAAGTCATAAGGCATTTTTGAAATATTCAAAGTCAGGAGAATATGGAGACTATTTGAAATTGAAGGAAGCTCAAATGAACACTGCAAAAGAGGTCAGGAAATGTAAGAGAAAATATGAAAAAAGACTAGCAGACAATGCAAAAAAGGATCCAAAAAGATTCTACGCATATGTTAGAAGTAAATAGAAAACCAAGGATAGAGTAGGACTTCTAACTGATGAAAATGACATTGCTATTACCGATGATAAATGAGAAACTAAATGTCTATTTCTCTAGTGTGTTTACGAGAGAATCCCTTATAAACCTACCCATACCTAAGAAAAAGCTGGATAATCTGGATGATCACTTGAGGAACATAAACATAAGTTCTGAAATGATTCTGAAGAAACTGAACAAATTACAAGAGGGGAAGACATGTGGTCCCGACTCAGTCCATCCTAGAGTTGTAAAGGAAATGAAAGATCTGCTCTGTATACCATTAATAATAATCTACAACAAGTCACTAAAATCAGGAGTAGTTCCGTCAGATTGGAAAGATGTAAATGTGACACCACTGTTCAAGAAAGGACCTAGGAACTTAGCAGCAAATTATCGCCCTGTCAGCCTTGCATCAATTGTGTGCAAAGTCATGGAATCAATTATGAGGGACAAAAATTGTCGACCATTTGAAGTATAATAATCTACTGTCAGAGACACAACATGGATTTACATCTGGGAAGTCAACAGTGACAAACTTGATAGAATTTTTGGATGAGGTCACAAACCTTGTAGATGAGGGACACCCGGTCAACATTGTGTACCTTGATTTTGCCAAAGCATTTGATAAAGTACCGCATGCAAGAATTACTGATAAGATTCACGCACATGGAATCTCTGGACAGTTTCTTCAGTGGATCAAGAGTTGGTTAAAAGTTAGAAGGCAACGTGTAGTGGTCAATGGCAGTAAATCTGAGTGGTTGAAAGTAACTAGTGGAGTGCCCCAGTGCTTTTCTTAATTTTTATAAAAATATATAGATAATGAGATAGTGAGTGTGTTGGGGAAGTTTGCAGATGATACTAAACTATGTAGGGATGTAAGCACGGGTCCCTAGATTGGCAAATTCTGTTTAATTTGTCAAAATGCAAAGTAATCAATGTAGGCAACAAAAATCAAGAATTTCAATATAATATGGGTGGCACCATGTTAGAATGCGTAAAAGAAGAGAAAGACTTTGGAGTAATCATACATAAATCACTGATATCAAGTCGACATTGTGAAGAGGCAGCAAAGAAAGCTAATAGAATCCTTGGTATGATTAAAAGAAGTTTTGAATACAGAAGCAAGGATGTGATTTTGAAACTGCATAAACATTTAGTCCGGCCCCATTTAGAATACGCGGCGCAGTTTTGAAATCCCCAGCTCAGAAAAGATATTAACATACTGGAGAGAGAGTACAGAGAAGAGCTATTAAAATGATACCAGAAATCAGAAATAAAACTTGTGAAGAAAGATTGTCAACTCTTTGCTTCACTACATTAGAAACTCGCAGGATAAGTGGAGACTTGATTGAAACATTCAAAATGATTAAGGTTCACAGGCTTTTCAACATAATCGGTTCTGGTACAACAAGAGGTCACACATATAAGATATATAAACCAAGTGTTTGCCTGGACTGTCGTAAATACTTCTTTACTCACAGAGTTTTTGCCTTGTGGAATGAATTACCCCAGTCTGCGGTAGATGCGGAGTCAGTAAATAGTTTTAAAGGTCACGTTGACAATTATATGTATAATAGGGGTTTTATGTAGTCCTAATGGATTTCCAACCCCCAGAAGTTTCTGCTACCAGCAAATATGACATGAATAGATGAATCATTAAGAAGATGGTGGCGGTTACAGTGAGTTACAAGGATTCTAACCAGCTCCTCTCCATCCAGTAGCAACATGTAGCAACAATGAAAAACTATCGAAAGCTAGGTATCAGTAGATACCACTAGGCCATTGCCTTCTTGCAAAATATATTATGATCTCATATTCTGCAAATGGAATTTGAATGTTAACTATCTAATGGAAATCACAAAGAATTTACGAAAAGTTATCTTGTGAAACCTAGATAATCAGATAATGCTGTGACAGTCGCCCATTCTCGATTGCTTTACATTGCATACATATTTCCACAGACTTTGATTTATAAATATACTTACATATTTAAACATTTGAGCCCGCAGCCTGTTTGCTTTATATTCTTGTTGTACTCTTTTACGAGCAATGTCCTGCTTTACTTCCGGAAGGTTGTAATAAACCCTATGGAGCAAATGAAAATAACATGTTAATGAAGGCAATGAAATCAATGAATAGACTACTTACAGGCACTAGGTGGCACAATGAAGAACATCAAAAAATCAATCCCACAAATCACAGTGATTCGTGAATGATCAGTGCCAACTCCCTTAATTCACATTCTAGTTGTTGCAAGGATTATCCGGTGAGTTAAGCAACTCTTAAATGATCTTTAAATATTTTTATAACAAAACCAAAATAAAAAGACATACTTTTTACTCCTTTCTCTCATCTCTCGCTTGCTAATGGTTCGACGCCTTGGTTTGTGCAGGTTTTCTGCAATAAAATTTAATCAAAAAACAGTAAAGTATGTACAAATACACTTCTAAATGCATCTATAATACTGGAGGAGATAGTAGCTCAACACACATTTCAGCCAAATAATGATAAGTTAAACATGTTATCTTTTTCAAGCTTTTTAACGCAAGTTAACATAACAAACAATACACAATTAAATTTGAAACTAGCTAACATCAATGGTTTACCAGTCAGCTTACCACTATATGGATGTGCATCTGGATTAGCCATTTTCTTTCGCATATCAGCAAACAATTTTTCTCTTTCCTCAAGATGCTGCGCCTGAATGTATCGCTCATCCGCAGCAAGTGCAACACGGCGGACACGCTTCTTCGAGCAAGATATGAAATCTTGCTTTGCTAACTGAAAGGCTTCCTAAAACAAATTCATCATTCTAAATAAACAAGCATATGATAAAAAACAACGTACAGCTTAAGTGTTCTGTGGACAGTTACATTGAATTTGTACAAATATGAATGATTTCTTTTTTGAATAACCCTACAACTATAATTAAGACGAGTAAACTAATACGTAACTTGAAGGAATGATGACACAGTTCTCCATGCACTCACATGATGCATTCAATAATGTGGCATGCTGGGAACATTTGTGTTAGAACCAGGGGCCGCATTAAGTGCAGGTATATGGTCTCTTTACAAGCACAGATGGCCGAGCTGATTTAAAAGTAGGATAACTAGGTCCATACAACAATGAAATGTTCCCACTACCTGTAAACTCAGTTTCTCTAAAGGTTTTGGCACATTATCATTTCCATAGGAACTACGTAGGTTGCATTTGCTGAGTACTATCAAGGGTTTGTCCTTGCCCTCTAATGGCAGTGGCGCAACATTTTCCTTTGTTAACCATCGAGGATTATGTTTTTTCGTAGCTGGCCATGATTCATGTCTTATAGCATTAGTTTGTCGTTCTTTTAATGGTTGTCTCCATGGTTTAACTTCATTCATTGGGACGTACCAAGCCTGACCTCCTGTAAGAGACACTTACCTTGTACTACTGCATTTATATCCACCACAACAAGTGTTCGTGTATGAATATGGTATTTGTGTTAATACTAAATATGTTTGTTAAACAAATTTAGCAATAAGCAAATGACACCCTTGAAATAAGATATTCAATTTAAGGTATGTTAAAAAAACTTTTCACCTCAAGTTTAAAATCATGAACCACTGCACTCCTTCATGTACATTACCTTTAGTATTACCCCACTGAGTGTCAGATCTTAATACTATAACAATATTTTATATTTTTGTTTCTTAGTAATATTATGTGATCATTAAAGCAAAACGTGTGCAGTTTGTATTACAGCAAAAACCTAAAATACAAAGGTCAAGCAGAGGACTTAGCAATTTCAAAAGAAACAGTGAACATGAGAAGTGTCAATTCCACACTCGATTATCTCTAGCTACATAGAAAACATACCGCGATAAACCAAGTTAATAATGAGACAGACATTATAACTTCTATTGAAAAACTGCACATTCTTATATACTTCTAGTAATCAGCTTAAACTGAGTGATTGTACAGATTAACTGATACCTTTTACCTGTACTTATATTTGTTAGCTAAGAATTTGCACAGTAAAATGAAAATCAGTGTGATGTATGACTAGTGGTAGACTACCTGGACTAGGACGTGACTGTGGCTTCACATCATACTTTCTCTCTGGACTCCTATTATGCAAGCTCTCAGGTATAAGAGATTCTGGTTGAAACATGGCAGAAACACCATAATCTCTATTTTTATTTTTTTCTGCAGATGACACAGGGATAGAAACAAATCCTCTGTTATTGTTCAGTGGAACTGAATTACTACCCAGCCTCGGAGTAGTCTGCACAGCTTCTGAAACCATCATCACCTGTTACATAAAAAATGATAAAAATGTAAAATATATTCCCATAACTGTGACCACATGGATTTTTTCATATGTATTTTAATAATTGAATTCATTAGTTCTTAGTCAAGTGACTACAAGACTACTTTCCTTTCTGCTAAATACTACTAACAGGCCTTTTGTGTGCTTTGTAAGACAGTCGGCTATGTACTAAACAGGCAATCAACATTTTTATTTGTCTTGTATGGTATAAGGTCACAATTATTTTATAGCAAGATGGTACAGTATTGAGCTACATGTCATCACATTCGGTGTAGTTCTAAAAGTCTCTCATTGATGCAATGATTCAATTTTTATACTTCCAGTAGTTTTTTTTCTAAATTTAACAGCAATTTCTACAATGTTAAAAATAATTCGAAACAGGCATCTTAAAAAGTGGTAATTCATTTATCATGATTAACTGATTTTTATTGCTATGAGTTTTAAATACTAAAGGTAAAAAAGTGAACCTGTATGGTATACTGTGCAAAACATAGTTACCTTGCGTGACTTAGTAGAACGTTGCTCTGCTGGACTAATTAGCAGTGGAGACGGGTACATAATCGCTACATCTCGTGTATGAGAATTCGACTTCCGACTTGGAGATTTTGCTGCTTTACTTGAAGCCCTAGTCTTATGTGTTGGCTTCTTGAATTCAATGTATGCTGAATCTTTTTTATATATTTCCTTTACAAGCTTCTCATGTTTTGATTTAGTTGATTTCTCGTGTTTTGATTTGTCAGTTTTACAACATGCACATATGCTAGCATCAGTCATGTCGGATGAAGCAGAATCATGATTTGTCAAAATTACTTGACTGTCAGCCTTTTTGGTGTTATTAACCTTTGATTTTGAATATTTTTTACCAGTTTTTTCTTCTTTTGTTTCAACAATGGTACTTTGATCACTTATGCTGACCTCGGGTACCGGGGTCAAAGTTGAGGTCATAATGTGATGAGAAGAGTCATAATCGGTAAGTGTAAGAGTTGTGTCATCAGATGTCGTTACCGTTGATGTTGTTGAAATGCTAGACAGACTATTATCACCATCTTGCTTTTTTGATGATAGTAACTTTTCCAGGTTTTTAATCTTTTCCTGTTTTCTTAGCTGTTTCATTTTCAATTTGTTGTGTCCTTGTTTTTGCTTCTGTATAAGGCGTTGAAGCTTAGCATATTTCGGGTCTCTGTGCTTACGTGGGTCAAACACACGATATAGTTTCTCTGATTCAAGACTCATATCAGACAGACTTGAGCTTAATGAATCCACACTTGTGTCCTCAGCTGGCACTGCACTTTTATGTTTAAACATGGACACTAGTTTACCTTTATCTAATCGATCGATTGGCGTAGATTCAAATGTTGCCGTTGAGGAAATGTCATCATCTCCATGCATATGATTAAATTTTTTACCTTCTTTAATAATCTGACGAGCTTGTCTCTCAATTTCATTGTCTCTGTCAACTTCTACAAATTTGGATTGCTTCTTGTCACTACTTAGTTTTAGCTCAGTTTCAACAGACTTCTGTAACTGATCACTAAATCTAACTTTAGCTCGCTGTTCTTTCCTAAAAAAGTAATGTACAATATTGCTTTATTTAAGAAATTTTTGGGAGTTAGTATTTACTTTTACTGCATTCTTGAGCAATGATGAGCAAGCCTGCCAGTTATACACTGTATTGTCCGTGCAGCAGCTCAACTTGTTGATCACTGATTTGTGCAAGTCAGTATTTTTAGATGTCAAAAGCTGTAAAAATTGATAAGGTGAATGAACTCAAACAGACCATTTGCATGCACTAGACAGCATGATGAGTGGTCACAAACTGAACCCATAATTCCGTACTTTATGATTAAATCATAAGAGCATGATGTCAATTACATGTTTGTTAATTCACTATATCTAGAGTTCACTGGTGGCACCATTAATAGCATGAAAACAGTCTATTGAGGTAATACAGTGCATTTAAAGCACTCCACAGTGAGTGGCTGCAATATCAAGATCAAACTTGCAATTATAAACATTACTGATAATACTTACCTTCTCTTAGCCTTTTCTCGCTCCATTTCATTGATCAACATCACTTCCTCTGCTGCTCGCAACCTGTCTTGTCGGTCTTGACTAAATTTTTGTACAAAATAATGAACTGGATTTTCCATTAATTTCCTAAAGTTTTCTACCCTTTTGCCATCTGTAGCCGCTGATTTTGATCGAGATGCCATCATTTCATTAAATCGGTCCCACATCTGGTTAAGGTCAGATGGAACAGAGCTAACATCTGATTCATTCTGGATTGTTTCACGTAAAAGATCAAAGGCATGTTTTCGCTCAATGGGTTCAGCACGGTGCAAACTGTTTCAAGCAAAAAATTGCAGACATAAAACAAATTTATTTCCTATTGTGAGTGTTACCTAAAATATGAGCTGGCATCAGTAAATAAATAAAATGTAATATTTGATTATCAGTTAGGTAAGATCCAGTTGTATTTTTGCTGATATGCCCATTAGCCCAAACTACAGCAGAATAAGATCTCTTAGTAGCAAGGGTGAAATACCTAACAAGTTGAACATAGCATTCAGAAAAAAAAGCTTAACTACCAGTATATATTTTTGCCGGTGCTGATAAATGGAATAACACATACCGGACAGGAGAGCGAGAACCCAGAAACCTTGGTGGTGATCTGTAAGGCGATGATCTTGACCCAGTCCTCGAACTTGTAGCCCTTGGTGATAACTGCGGGGAACGATGTGTTCGAGTAAGTGGTGACCTTCTCTGGCGATTGGGCAAAGTAGATGCCGATAGTGGAAATTCTTCTACACAATCAATCTACAAGATGTTTTGTTGAAAATTCATCACTTTCTGTGTATACACATGAAGCACAAAGTTAAGAAATTAATTCTGCCTTATTAACAGAAAGAAAGGTGTTCTAAACGCAATTGGTAGTAAAACACTGTGTTGTAAATTTAATTCACCCTGATCAGAAATATAGTAAGGTATCGAAAAAGTTGACATTTTTGTGATATTTCGAGTTTAATGTTGAAATAAAAAAGATTCAAAATATCCCTAGGAGTAATTATAATTTCAATCTGTGTGTTATTGTTCGATGACATGGAATTTCGAATTAATTCAAATTGTTATAAATCATGTAATCACGGAAAGTGTGAGTTTTGGTAGGAACCTTATGAAGTCAAAATATCGGAAAAGTTAGCACTTTTTGCATTTTGTTTTTACAAGTTGCAAAGGCTACTAGCTCTCGTGCATTCAATAAAATACCGCATGTTAATCAATATATCTATGATGTGCCCTATGCGTTTCATATCTACCATAACATAAGCAATAAAGTTTTAAGCTTCAGATGTCAACTTTTTCGATTCCTGACTGTAATGTTTCAAGAAATTGAACAGGTTTATGTGCATTTTGTTGAATACTAAAAGTGAATACTACTTAGTACTATTCTACTTTTTTCATCTAAACTAAAGACAATAGGAATATAACATGATGTAAATGCTACACTTCTATACCTGATCCGGTATCAAAGGTGTGAATGTCTCAGATCTACCACTCTTTAAACTTGAAGGGTACTCAATGAATGACTTAGCCGGTCGTCCATGTAGCTCACCCGTAAAGGAATCTGACTTCAATGAATGTCTGGAGCACTCTGCATTAGATGGAGCCATTTTTTGTTGATATTCACCAATCTACAAAAACATTTTTTAAGAAAATTACTCATTTGAAAGTCAACACTGATACATGCTAAACAGAAGAAGCACAGAGATAACTGAATATCAGGCTGTAATCACAAGTTACTCTAAGAGACACAATAAATATGTTTTTCCTAAAGAAAAGTATTCTGCATGCTACTGTCCAACCAACAAATATATTTTACATTTAACACATCACATTTTCTGACATTATATATGAAGGCTACTGGTGATACAATTTGAATATCAAAACAATGAAAAGTTGACATTTACATCTCTTAAACTCTGTCTTACTCGTTCTTTGCCTGTTTCTGCTTGTTGTAGGGTTTTCTCGGCTGACTTCTGCACAGAATGTTTTAATGCTAGATCCAATGTCTTTTCTAAGGATTCCATTTCTTTTCGGATTTCATTCTGAAATGTCAAACTTAGTGAAAATTTAAATGCTTTTAAAACAGCAGATGGGATTGAGACACAGTTGTTCACAATGAAGCAAGAATCTTTGTCCAAGATTCCTTTAATCTGATTGGGTGAAGTCTGTTCTGACATAACAGGTTCATTTTCACTTATCCCCTATGAAAGGACTAGCAATATAATTTACACTCCCTTGTCACAATACAACAATGCACACACAAAATCCCATTTAGCACTCCAAACAACAATTGAAATTTTTTTTTAAAAGTACCTACCTCTTCAATAGTTTTTAGATGTAACCTTGCTGTTGGCGACTTGTCCGGCGACTTTCTTCTGCTGCCATAGATACCAACACTGTGTCGATCAGGGGATTCTTTTCGAGAACCCAGCAAATGAGGTGGTATGTATGGACCTTGAGCATCGTCAGATTCTGAAAATGTTATACATTTTATCATCAAACGTTTTTAAGCCAATCCACTTTCAATAAGTTTCGATTAAACAAAAAGCAATTTGTACGTGTCATTGAGAAAATGCCGTCCACGGATTTTTTAATTCAGTGCAGTCAACTGAACGTATGTCACACATTTCTCTCCATTAAACCTGCATTTCAAAATAACTACTATTAGTAAGTTACATCACATTGTTACAGCAAGTATTACAGAATAGGTTGTATAGCAAAAAATCTGGCATTTTAACAAATATGTTATAAAATGTACAGTGAGACTCACATTTTATACCACAAAAAATATTGAAGCAATTTACCTGTGTGTGTGCTCTCCATGGTAGTCTCGCTGTGTAAGACAGAGATGTTAGACTCGTCCTGATCATGAATGCTACCATCCACATAATATATTTCCGAACTACCACGAGGTCTTAAGTCAGAAAACAAACACATAGAATATTCCAAGCAAAATGTTTATTTTTTCTACCATTCATACTTCAGTGCTTAAAGTATTATCATTGATACTGTTACAATTCACACCATATTATTTTTTAAATCCAACTTGTTTAAAGACTTTTTTTGTGATTCGGGCTTATCTACCTAGTTGTCATTAGGATCACAATTGCGACAGGCCAAAGTTAAAAGTTCTTTTAGAGCAATTTTAGAACAGAAACATTGTGATATGGATTTTTGGTTAACTCCTGCTAATGCACAAACATCGCTTTCAGGAGTTATTAACTTACTTATATGGCCTTACTCCAGACATATCATGAGGTGACCTTGACCTTCGACCTGATAACCTGGACACATGACGAGTGACAGGCAGACGATTGTAGCTAGCCTCTGAGATTTGAAGCTCACTGTTTCTTGCATCCGTATAGGTTGGTGATACATGTGTATAAGATGCAGACTTAGATGGTATGGCTGTGTCCGTAGGAGAGGACCTGGGTGGTAGACTTTGGTATGAAGTTGATACTGATGATGGTGGTACTAGAAATAAGTGCACTGATTACAAAATATATAAATTTTATAACAGTTATATGACTAGACATTCAATTGTTTACAGAAATAAAAATAAGAAACGCTGAATTAATATGATATAAATAAGAAATTATAGTAAAAAAAATAGTACTAACATTAAAATGTGACAAAATGATTTAAGCTACATATCTGCAACTTAAAATGCAAATAAATACACTTTTTTGTAAATAACCCGATCTATTTTCCTTAATAAGATTCATCTATCATCATGTAATGGCATAAATTTAGCAGGAAATGCTATTTTTTGAGGTGAATAGAAACTGTCAAATTTCAGAATAATTTGACACACAACTTGAAAACTCTGCAACTAGAGATGGGGCTTATAACCAGTTCAAGTTTTTTAACTGTTCTTCAAAGTTTAATGTATCACATGTCTTATGAATTTAATGCTGCTGAACATAATGTAATGAGTAACTTGTCCCACTTACATGGTATTTCAACTCCGGCTCTACTGATTGTTGAATCACTGACAGAGGGGACTGATGTTCGATATGGACATGATCCTGATGCATGGGAGTGACCATGACGATGAACATTTACATGGTCATCAGCAATGATGTCTGGATGAGGATCTTCCTTAACCCTACAAAAAGAGAAAAAGAACATGCATTGCATATAATTTTGGTAAACATTTTTTTTGTTGTAATATTGTTACTTTTCAGAAATTGTTAATTTCTGATGGCTCAGGTGATTAAAAGTACTACAGATAATGAAAATTAGAATTATGATAAAAAGACATGGGATTGAATAAAGTGGAATCTGATATGGGATTTTAGATTAAAGGGTTGATAACTTAGGGTTTATATATGGTTTTATCACTGCAGTTCCATATAATATCTATAAGCTGTCTACTTTTATTGTGTATAATAAGAAACATACCCAAATTCGGTCAAGACATCTCTAGGATGAAGATCACCAGCTACCCTGCTGGGAATGTGTATATCATCACTGCTATACCCAGACTGTCTTAAAAGTGGATCACTGTGAGCGCGGTGTCTACCTGTTTCATCAGATGCTTCATAAAAGCCATCTTTAGACATGACATGTAAATTGTCTCTATAAAATACAATATATATCTTAAGTACATGTGTGACTTATTTTCAGTTATACACTTTTGCATATTTGCTTCCTAACTCAGTGGTACCAGCTATTTTTATCTTTAGCACAAAAATGATGCTTCTTTAGAACTTAAAAGTGTATTACACAAGACTGATATGAATTTAACATATTACTCATATTATCAGTTGTACAAATATTGCTTTTTAAAAAGATAATCTTTTACGTTTGACATGTTGACAATTTGCTAAATATACAAAAAATACAATTGTTTATCTACCTGTGTTCAAGAACATCATCTTTTAAATCTGTTTTCATGTGACTCCGTCTGCCAACTTCTAGATCATCAAACGCATGTCGAAACGGAGTACGTAAATCTACACTTCTGTCGAAACGCTGCCGAGCCATTCTCTCAAGCTGATTGGCGAGGAAGGTTTTGGCTTGAATCGCAGCAGTCATTGGACCGGTGGTAATGGGCGTGATATGGAAATGATAATCACCTGGTCTGTGTAAACATTCAGAGGAATAAGCATGATTTATCAAACAAGAAGTCTCAAGTGTTACAGCTTTAAAAATAAATCATAGTTGGATGACAGGGGTAGGATTTGGTTGGTCCTGCAGTAACTGCTGCACAAATTTATTTTGACTGCACAATTATTGAATATTGGGTACCCTGGAAGTACCAAATAACAAAGCAATAATTCAATGAGTTTTACATATAAAGTCTATATACAAATTTGTCTAAAACTGAAACACTACAATATACATATAACAGTGAATATATACCTGTCACCTAGAAGATTAGGTGTTGACGACGAATGCAGGCGTGCTCTTGGTTGATATGCTCTTGTGTGTTCATTATCAAAGCAGCCACGGCCAGTATGATGCATACTACTGGTTGGTAAAATATCTGATTTCTTCAGTTCACTGTCAAACGCAGTGTGCTTTAATTCACGAACACTTGGCAAATGTATGGTTTCCTCGTGGGGTGATACTTGTCTAACGCCCATATTTGGTGATGTAATTTTTCCACCACTAGGTGGGAGATGTTGTATTCCTCTAACAGCATGCTCCTGGTGTTCTGTTATCACAGAACTGGCAGCACGCAACCTAGCATACTCTTCTTCCACTGAATCTGCCTCACTGTGGCTTGTACTTTTCAGTTCTGGCGGATAACTCACGTAACTTCTGTCTGGCAATTGTGGCAAATGCATTACCTGTTTCTCAGTATTTTCCGCTTCTGTTAAAATATCTCTCACTTGCTTCTTAGGAGAACCATTATCCAACAGATCAGACACCTTTCTTGCTAGACTATCAATGCTACCGTAATGTTCTGATTTAGACAACATAGAGATCTGAGATATCGGTCTCTTTTCCAGATCATAATCCATGCTGGGTTCTGTAGCTGTTTCAAACTCACTTCTGTCATCTGATATATTAGAGGATACCTCCTGCAACTGTTCACGGGGTTCTTTAAGACAATAAGGTCTTGCGTGATTCTCTGTTTGGTGTGTCCATATATCAACATTATGATCTTCCTCTGAACAGTCCATCACAAAATCCTTATGTAGAATGTTGGGATCCATTCTACTAGCTGTAATGGGCTGAATAGACAATAAGTTTTGTAATCCGCTCGTACCATCAGGTTCAGTACGACCTGATAGCATGTCAGTTCTGGTTGTTTCTAATGACTGGCGACGAATGTCTTCAACTTCTTCCAACGTACGAATGAAATGACCTTGACCATCACTGTAGGCAAGGTCAGCACCATGATCCCATGCTAAACGTTTATTGCGCATCAATCCACCACTAGGGGAGCCACTTGTATTACCACCAGTAGTGCCGCTTTCAACAGAGTCTTCTCCAGCTGTAGTAGAAGAACGGTCACCTAGCTGTGTGAATGAATGTAAATTTAAACTTTCTTCAATCTCATTCAAGTCTCTACGTAGAGCATCATAATCCACACTTTGTTGACTATTTGCTAAGCCATCTTCATCGGCAAGGTGGATGGTTTCTGACAACAGTGCATTCACTTTTCTACTAAGTGAATCTTCACTGGTGACACTATGTGAACTCTTATCAAGCAATTTTCTTTGTGGTCGATACGTTTGCACACTATTGGGTTCTAACAGTGTTTGAACTCTGCATGCTAAAGAATCCTGGCTTTGAAAACTTGAAACACTGTCCAGTCGTTGTAATCTTGGTATGGCCGATACAAAGCCACTCTCTTTATATTCTGACTCCTCAATGTGATCCTCCTCATAACTTGACCTCAGTTCCAACTTCTGACCTTCACCCAAACTTGATCTTGTGGTCTGACTTCTACTTGACCTATTTAATAGGTCACCTTCTTGCAAAATATACATAGATTGATCGTATGAATCATTTGGTGTACTGTGACTTGATAATAAAGAGTGTCTATCAGGAGATTTACTTAGTCGTTTTGGTGACTTACTGCATCTTTTCACTGATTTTGATCTAACACTTGTCTCTTCATCTTTCTTGGCAAGTATATCCTGCACCCTTCTGGCCAGTGAATCTTGACTTACATCAGAACCAGTCGGTGACAACCTGGAAACAAAATATCTGAATGTCATATTAAAACTTAGTATAATATGTTTAAACTTTTAAAAGATGTTTAAGTTTATGTTGAGAAAAAACAGAATTAGAAATGACCACACAATTTCTAAAATTAACTGGTAAGTTTTATTAAGTGCTGATACTAGTAACTTGATGGTTAAAGGCTAGGAAGTGGTAAACACGACTTAGATATGTGTCTTAAGATTTTATCATTTTCCTATATTTTATTTTAGTGAATTGTTTTCTGGAACTTTTTACATATGAGGACTCTTCCTTTGAGTATACAAACCTTTGCCTTAGTCCCTGTATGTACTCATTCTTATTTTCATATCGCCGTAATATTGCCAATACATCTGAACTATATGACTCGCCACCAGAAGTACGGACGGAGTCTAAAGTACGGGCAGAATCCAAATCAGAGGTTCTCACTGTTACCTGAGAGGAATACACTGAGCTCTGTGTTGAAGGTCTAGATAACGGATCCTGTTCAAGCAAAATATCTGTATCCATTGTACGACTTGTTGCCGGTAAACATGAAAATGCTTGACCTGACAACCGACCACTTTGCTGAGGGTGGCCATATACTTCAAATGTACGAGCGGAAGCCAAGTCATTGCGATAGGTATCCGATCCTTGTTCTGACTGGAGTTCTTGTAATGCCAATGAAGGAACATCACTAGTCTGTGATATTGAGCCACTAGAAGGTTGATCCTGTTGTGTGATAAAATCACTTCTTGTTTGTGATGGTCGTACATGAGCTTGGGATGAATCTATCGTGGACCTGTCAAAGTAATGGCAATATATACATGTACCTGTATATGGATTCTTGACTTGCGTGCACAGCAAAAGATGCAATGTTACAAAAATTTACATTTACATGCACAACCAACATGTAACTAACATTAACTTCAATAACATTACAAACTTATCAGCAGCAACACAATGTAAAACTAACTTCAGTATCTAAATTTTTTTTACGCAATGTAAGTACAGATATAGAAAGCATTTAGTGTTCTCAATATTAAACAACTCATAGGAGTATGCCAACTTTCAAAAATTTGCAAAGACAACGGAAACTTACATATCTCTATTTATTTCAAGCCTCGTCGCATTACTACATACTAGTTTCAAATATAATCTAACAAAGAAATACTTGCTCACCTGCCAGACAACCCTCTGCTGTGGCTGTCATGTTCAATTTTCAAAACATTAACATCGCTTTCTCCTTGACAGGGGAGCAATTGTTGGTCAAACCTTTGATCACCACCAGATAACCTTTGACCTTCAGACACTTCCTGACCCATAGGCTCTATATCACGACTTCTTGGTGTTCTTCTTCTATGTGGATAATTAGCTTGTGATGATGGTACAAACTGTGACCTTACACCCACTTCTTTAACACTTGGGGCCACGGTAAAAGTTGTCAACCTAGATGAGGTCGGCTCATGAGTTGGTTCTGTGGACTTGGTCGTGAAGACTTGAGATACTGGGTGCTCATTATCCAGTCCATCACCTGTTTGACGGGTTTCAACTAAAAAGATGTACATGCTCCATTATAAAAATATAAGTGAATGATATTACATAACCATTTCACTACATATTTGCCAATATAAATTTTTCATAAATTAAATAATAAAAATAATAATATTTATTTGACACAGCAAAAACATTTTACAGTTTCACAAGGTCCATCTACTCTATCGTTACTAACGATGGGTACAAAAATTGTATATATCATACAAATTATACAGAATGATGATCAAACCAAACCATGACCTAATCAAACTCAGTTCTGCATTTTGTGAAACAGCTGTACACGCGCTCACACAATTCCACAAAATGCAGGCGCCTGGATCACTAGTTTAATTGGGTTCATGTTTACTCATGCCATTCATTGCATGCGACTACTCAATTAAAGCTGGAGTCCCTGCAGTTTTAGATTTGATGTTCGCTTAATGATCAATTTTATGCATATTTGAGAGAAAACAGCCAGAGCACCTACTGGTAATAACAAATGTTTATTATATGTTAGATGGTGCGATCTTCACCAAAAAAAGTAGATTTCAAAAATTTGTACTTGTAAGGCATTAAAGTTATCTAAGGTAAAGTGATATGTCACTAAATACCCTATGATGATAAATTGTAAAATTCATAGAGTTGGCCACTGTTTGCACTCAACTAGCATGGAATCCAGCTGTAACTATTGCAACACCTGGACAGTATATTATACTACATGTATTTATTTAGATGTTAAGTATGAAATCAACTACCAAGCAGCAATCAAAATATAAATAATTATTACCATGTAAATCCTCTTCTGAACATGAAGAATGTGGACTTTCCTGTTTATTACCCTGCGGAGACAAAGCCCTAGACATTCGCCGAGCTTCAATTTCTTCTGGGGAAAAGCCCATCAAATACTCTCTTTCTTCAAGAGAAACATACGTATTGTTTGATGCCTTTGACAAAGCAGTCAATCTTTTTGGTGAACCAGACATCCGTTCCACTGTTTGGTCAGATTTATTTTTTGGAGAAATTGAATACCTGCTCAGCGATGATGACATTAGTAATGATGCCGGTGTGCCAAGACTTGAACACGTTAGCTTTGATCGATCAGTTGCTGGTAAGTATTCCATTCCTCCTTCTTCAGCCACACTACTTATGTCTGACCCTTTACTAATGTTTGAATATGAAGACTTGTTCCTCGACTCTCCAGGTGTGGCACTGCGCAATCCAGGAGGGTACAGAATATATGATGATGGAGTAACTTTGCTAGATATAGCATTTAGTCTAGCACTACTATCATGATCTGAGTCGACAGATTTTTCACTTTCCAAGGAAGAACCAGAAGATCTTTGTTGGCCCATAACATTTTGCAACGGTTTATCCAGCATACTTATATCAATAGGTAATTTCACTGCAGATTTTATTGGTACTTGTTCTGAGCTTTTACGTTCACTTTCTGAAGTAATAGAATCAGCGCTCATGGCACTAGCCTCACTTTCAGCACCCCAAGATATCCGTTTTGTTACATCTGATTGAGACAGTAAACCAGGGGCTTCACCCTGTGGCAAATCAATTCTTTCAACAATACCATGATCTGCACGAACTGGGCCTGAACCATGTTTTATATAGCTATCAACACTGTCTTTTTTAGGACTTCTTAATTTAGCTTGTAAAATGGGGTCCTCAATACCTATAACGTAGGGAGTGGAGGTGCTCATTGGCTTTTTACTTACAAATGATGAACTTATATAACTGGGTTGTTGAGTATAACGATCCTCAAATACAATTGAATCATCAGTAACATGGCTACTGCAACTGCCAGGTTGTTGGTTCATAAATTCCTTGGCTCTAGACATGTTGGCATTTGTATCTGATGCATTAGAATATTGTGAATATTGTTCCTCGCCAGGTGATGCCTTAAGATACTTATCAACAAACTCCAACTTGTCAGTTTCCTCTAGACGAGCTCGTTTTACTGATGGACCACTTTTTGATGAGACTTCACTCAATGTTGAAGCTCGACCAGGAAGTGTACTTGTTGAAGAAGGTCGTGAACTTTGTCCTTGAAGTGTGCTGACAGAGGATTGTGAAATTCGTCCATTAACACTTGGTTGATAAGTGCCATCATCCCTTGGACTATGCCAATCCTGATTCCAGAATTCTTCCTGCGACTGAGGAGCAGTCGATACTGAACTCTGAGATGACAAAGGCCTGCCAGGGGGAAGGCTCTACAATGTAAAAGTATCATGTAACTGACTGTTAGGGAATGGAGGGTGCAATGCTGTTTTATGAGTTGGTGGTTTTCAGACTTACATACTTTATTTTATAACAGCAAGAAACATCCAAATTTGAAAACATTGAAGATATAATGTGTGGCCATATTAAAGATATAATTAAAGATATAATCAATCTGAAAATTTCATTACTACAAAAACAAAACTATGGTTCACACATGTACAAGTAGTTATAGTCATTATTTTTTTAATAGCTAAACTGTTTGATATCACTACTTTCGCAGATTACATGCAGATTTTCGCAGGATTTATACATGTATACTTCTGCTAGGAGGCTAAGATAGTATTTAAAGGTGCTCTTGTCTGGACTAAATAAAAAACAATATTAGCTATACCTGCATAGAACTCCTACGAGAGTTGAGCAGTATAGGTAAACTAGATGAAGAACTGAGACCAGTTGAGTCAAGAGATTTTTCAACTACACCAGACTTTATATCCACGGCTGTAGGAGGTCTATCCGATGCACTTGATGAATTTGAATCGCTTTCACTTTTAGAAGTGGGAGGTCTTTCAGATGCACTTGATGACCTTGAGACACTTTCACTTGCAGTTGTGAAGCTCTCCACGGATCTAGGTGTATCTAAGGTGTATTGCCCTCCAGCATATTTCCGATGCAAGTCATCTAAACCAACATTGGTTGAAACTATAAAATAGTATGTAGTACAGAATACACAGCATTATCTGAAAGGTAATACAAAGATGAAAAACAGAATTTCACACGGTGGTGCCCTGTTCATGTCCTGTTACAGAAAGAACTTAACAAACATAGTGCTTTAAACATTATTCATAAAACAGGAACACACAGCTACATATTCCGGCTTGAGCCTATGATGGCCTCCCAGCCATAGTTGGTGATATTTCTGTGTCAACATGAGTCATTCCTCATCCCAGAGGCAAATTTTTTTTGGTATTTTAGGACAAAAGGTTAAAAAACACATAATCATCACTCACTGTCCTCAGAAGTAAACATGGTGTTGCATATTTTTCTTACTTACGATAAACTAAATTTTAATGCAGATGAATAACACAGTTCAGAAGACAACCTCTTACCTGTAGTAGTAGTAGTATTTTATTTTATTAACGTAACACGTGTTACAACAATTATATATAAATACAAAAAATTTTTTACATACATATATGAACACCCAGCCACAAGGGCTTATGAGTCAGACATAGAAAAATAACATTACTTTGCTGTTTGTTGTTGAAGAAATATGTTTTCATTTCTAATTTCATACGCTTCACAGATATACTAAATTTGAGAATCTTTTAAGCATTCGTTTGTCATTAAAAATAGTAATTAATTTCTGGGTTTCGTTTAAATTCTCATAGGCCGTAATATAATCCTTAACATCATCGGTGAAAGCTCTACAGATATTGTCATACTTGGTACAAGCAAACAGGAAATGGATTTCATTTTCTATGGAAACATTTTGACACATTTCGCAAAACCTCAAGTTTTCTGGAACTTTTGGTAGTTTAAAACGTCCCACTTCAATTTGCAATGGTAAAACTCCAGATCTTAATTGGGCAATCAGTGATCTCTGTGATCTTGTCAGATGACCTGTCACATAAAGCTCCGGTTCATTATCATTCTTAAATA
>JAOXYB010096715.1:0-18517 GCA_028565635.1 Phoronis ovalis
AGAAATGCCGTTAGTACATTGTCGCTTGTATTGGATTCTGACAGTGATGTAAATTACAAATTTCGATGTGAAGTTAGGAACAGACCAGCAACATTGAATGCTAATTCAACTAGAATCTTGGTCAGAGGTATGTGTCACATTTTAATTTTTGTTTATTTGTCGTTGTGCTGCCATTATTACGAATGATATTTCATAACAAATTGTCTTAATTTTCTAAAGAGAGAAAATTCAGCTGCATGGCTTTATATGTATTCAAAAACCCCAATTAATAAATAAATATTATGAGGTACAATTATAGTTGCAATGAAATTATGACACTTTTGGAACGCGCAATATCTACGCAGCAACTGAAATGAACGACACTGAGAATAATATTTTTATCATAATTGTTTGAAATTGCCAAATTTAGTGGAACCATTTATTTTGTAAACATCTGAACAAGGTCTAAGGGCTGTACTGTTGCAAGTTGAGATCGGTTTTCGAAGGCCTGTAGCATTCGCGAATATAAAACTTACAAAGTCTGAACTGTACTGCTCTACAAAAAAGAAGGATAGTCTGACCATTATATGGTCAGTTCAAAAGTTTTACAGGTATTTGCACGGCAAACAGTTTATTCCTGAGGCAGACGATATATAAAGCTGTTGGTGTACATAAATACGTGAAAGATATTTCACTTGCAAAAAAATAAAAACATGTCGCAGAATGTTATCGAAACAAGCAAGACTTGATTAAACCAAAGATAAATAACTCATGACCAGCCTTATCCGCCAAAAAAGCACTACAATGTAGAGAATTCAAGGAAGAATTATTGAAGATAAAATAACTGAATTTAGTCCATGTTGTCCCTGATTCTTTCTGGGGAACAGGAGAAAATGATGTGCTAAATTAAAATGTTTTGGTAAAGTAGGCATGAACTAGAAAAAGGATATTTACATGCATACAGAAAAGAATATATATATATATATATATATATATATATATATAATCTGTTATGGCCAATTACTTGTTTGTATACACTGTATTAGACGAAGTCTCCCGCTAGGCTTCAGAGGTGTTAGGCTACTTATATGGAAATTAGTTGTAATTGTTAAACTGGACGCCGGGCAGTATGGATATCTTAGGGCGGTTTCATAGTCAGTCACGAGTAAATATGTAGTGGTAGAAGTGGTCTGCATAATATTCGTCAAGCTTATTGTGATTTATTATGAAACGAAGATTAAAAGCATTGACAAACAGACCAATTGGAATATTTTTATATAATTGAAACCACTACAATATGTATATATGTACCAATCTGTTAAATCATAGGTACCTGATGAAAATGGTCTTTTATCATCTTTTTGTGCAACTTCAGGGTGAATGTCTCTGTCCATTCTTATTAGCGGTGTATGTTAACGATTTTGAACACGATCTAGCTACATGTATGAACCCTAGCCTGACTCAGGAGTTCCGTTGTCTAGTCTCAAACTCTCTGTCCTTCTATATTCAGATGATACAGTCTTAAAATCTGAATCTGTTGATGATCTCTAAACCTCCCTTGATACTCTGTTTAGTTACTGTACTGAATGGTGTTTGATACGTTATCAAGAAAGTTCAAGAGTTGCAATAGTTAGGAAGGTAGCCACATTTTATATGTTGAACATTTCTTTTACGGAAGCATCCACTTTGATATTGCCTCTCACTACACGTATCTGGGGGGTGACTTTTCATGGGGTGGATCAACTCATTTAACACAGGCTAGCCCAGCTGAGAAGGCGTCAAAAGCGGTTCAAACTTAGATACCGAATCAAGACTATTTTAAACTATGGACCCAAAGTTTTGGGATTTTACAATAGACCAGATATTTAAGCAGTTCATCTCAAATTTTGCAAGCGGGTACTCAAGATCAAAAACTCAACTCTTAATCAGATGGTATATGGGGAACTAGGAACTAACAATTAATTAATCGCCAACACGAAATTTTGAAATTGCCTGAGCATAAGCTTCTTAAAGTAACCTATAGTCATGTACCCCAGTTGATGGCCTTACACCCTGAAAAACAAACCGGTTCATGGATTATTTAATAGTTTGGGCCTTGATCAATAGTTTGCAATGCAAAATGTTGATAGTAGAGTTGTAATTAGCTTCCCCGAAATATATACGTATACCCTGTGGTAAATTCACTTATGTACCCTGTGGTAAACAACTACGGACCTTAATTAACCATATGTGTCGTAAATGTGTTTCTCCTGAAATACGCATTGCTGTATCAAGAAAAGTATTTCCACAGAAAAAACTTTTGGTGAGGGAGCTGGAAAGGGAGCGTATTAGACAGATAGTATATATAGTGACTTTAAGCACCAGTTTTCACTTGTTAGAAATTGCAAATAAGTTTCATTTCAGTAAATTAAGCATTGTCCTAGTGACAATAAGTAACCTGTCCTAATATTTGTTTGATTTTGTGTCTGAAATTATGTAAAACGCATTTTTGTGCGAAATATATAGCTCCTGTACCAGTAACAGAAAGAAACACAAACACCATGGCTGTCTGCAAAAGCGACTCAAGTAGATGTAAAGCATCTCATAGTGAATTCTACTATGAAGACATCGTTAACATAACCTGTGATTCCCAGGGCCTGCTACAACCTTCATACGAATGGAGCCGTATTAATATTGTGGATGGTAGTGTTACCGTGTTAAGCACTACCCCTGAAAACTCTAATGTGTACGCAATGACAGTAACCCCTGAGTTTGGGAACAAACTTACGTATCGATGTAAAGTAGTAAACCATGTAAGAGGTCAGGCATATGAAGCGCCTAAAGATATAGATTTAACATTTCAAGGTTTGTTCTTGTATTGGATGCAATAGATGAAATAACTCAACATAGCTCGTAAAAAAATTCTAACATAGTCAAATCGCATGAGAATTGCTGATGGTTTAGTTACTGTTTTATATTTGGAAAGTCTCTAGTAAACCCAGTATAATAATATCTGCAAGATAACTAAATCAAAAAAAGCTCTTGGCGGATTCGAACCAGCACTAATGGTATCTGAAAACAATGAAAAATCGAGTGCATTAACCACTAAGCCACGAAAGCTTGAGATGCTGACCACTGATTTGATATCCATTTTGTCACGTTACTGCACTAATAATTCAAAATGCTAACCCTAGCCTTAATCCTACCCTAAATATAATAGCGAAACATGTATCTGAACTTAGTTACAGTAGCATATATATGAACCTATAAATACAGGGAGCAAATATATCATAGTATTATTGCCTTAGAATATATTCTGTGCCACATAGAAGCATTGCAGAAGATACCATCAGCCATACCTATTGAAGATGAAATAGAACCATCATCCTTATTTATTGAGTGATGGAATTCGTATCAGGTGCACCCGATGTGTACTTGCAACGAAACTGTGAAAAAGTGAAAATGATCTGGGAAGGGGTTTACTGGCATTCAAAGTCACAATATACAAGTGATGTCCATATATAGGTTCCCGTTTTCGGCTCTCACAACTTTACCATACCATAGGGTTTGTTTTGTAGAATACTGTTCTTGGTGGACATTTACGTGGTGTGTTTAAAAAAAATCTTATTTACAGCAGCGTGTATTTCAACATATTTACTTCATGTATGTCCATAACTTTTCACCACAAAATATGAAATTTACAAGTGAATTTATCGCAGGGTATATATTTCGAAAGAGTTAATTTCAACAGGGTGTACTTTTTGTGTTTATTTTATTTAGTTCTGGTTCAGAATTTATACCATGGGTCATACATTTCTACCAACATTTTCTGCAATATACTCCCAGGAAAAACGACTTTAAATTCTGATATGCAACATTTTAAAGACATTTCAGTTTGTCATATAGCCTAGACTTTACTTATTTTTGATTACAGGGATGTTCATAAAAACTAAATATAAAGAATAATTGATTTATTAAAGACTAGCAGGGTACCTATCAAAGACTTGTTATGTAGGCAAGTGATGGATAAAGATAAACATGTACGATGATTTGTGTGTGCGTATGAAAAGAATATACTATAAAACTATATTGTTACATGTATAATTGAATATACAAACCTATTTCAATGAAAAATCTAAAGCATTGCACCCCTGTCAACAACGTTTCTAGTTTTGTTGTTCTCACTTGAGGTCATGTGTGCTGACAAAAGCCCGCCACGGTGTTCCCTCGAGACCCGTGTCATTTTCACACACACGTACACACACACATACACACACACACACACACATGCACACACACACACGCGTACGCACACACACGCATACACACATATATAGTTTCTAATAAACACACGACTGGAATAAATAAATTAATTGTAATAATATATATTGCAGTTCACATTCTTCGCATATATATATGTTTATTTATTTTTTGCTACACAAAGGAGTGTAGTACATATAATAGTAGCCTATAGCTAGAATAAACAAACCATTTAACCAGCCTTGAGCAATTAGCTTGACCAATGCACAAAACTTTAAGAAATAAAGCTTATTATTTTTTATTCTTTATTTTAAATTGCAATTCGTTGAAAAGTAGGATACAAAAAAGGAATGCATTTTAGTATCGAATCGCTTTAATAAATTACCACCTGATGCAACTTCCATCACTCAATAAATAAGGATGATGGTTTCTACTCCATCTTCAATAACTATGGCTGATGGTATCTTCTGCAATGTTTGTATTTTTGTTAAGAAGAACTTTTATTTGTTTGATTTTGTATCTGAAATTGTGCAAAACGCTAATTATATAGCTCGCGTAGCAGTGACAGAAGGAAACACAAACATCATGGCTGTCTGTAAAAGCAACTCAAGTAGATGTAACGCATCTCGTAATGATTTCTTCTAGAAGATATCGTTCACATAACCTGTGATTCCCACAACCTTCATACGAATGGAGTCGTATTGTTGATGGCAGTGTTACTGCGTTAACTGAATTCTCTAATGTGTACACAATGACAGTAACCCCTGAGTTTGGGAATAAAGTTACGTATCGATGTACTGTAACCAACCAAGTGGGAGGTCAGACTTATGAAGTGGCTAAAGATATAGACTTAACATTTCAAGGTTTGTTCTTGTATAGGATGCAATACGTGCACAGCTTTATTTATTGTCACATTTTAAGCCAATCTTTCGCTGTCCAATGATTTATTAAAATAATTCGATACTAAACTATTTTTTTTATATTGTTCGTTGAATTCCAATGTAAAATGAATATGAAACAAAAAAACAAACAGCTCTCTTTCTTGTGCATCATATTAATTTCGTGCATGATATGGATTTCGATAGTGGTATCTAATTCGAGATACAGCACGTGTTATAACTGGTTATGATAACTGTTCTAGGCTGACATTTTTTTGTTTTGTATTTTAGCTATATGCTACTATTACTACGCTCATTTATATAGCGAACATTAAACAATATTTCGAAAACAATATTTTTTCTTTTCACAAGTAATTTTATCTTTACAGTTAATATCTGGATATTCAATTATATTATTAAAATCATAGCTTGAAAAATTCATGTGTTGATTTGAGAGCTAACGGTAGCTCTTACAGCTCGTGACACGTGTTATATAAGTCCCTGTTGTAGGAAACATTTTTAAAGTACCTTCCTAATGCGTACACTGTTGCATCATCGCGTTACACTGCTAAGTAGCTACTGCATTTAACCAAACAGTAAGTTGAAATGTTAACAGTGTTTTATGACTTCTTCTAGTTCCACCAGGAACGACTACAGAAGAGCCACCTAGTGAGTTTTATGGAGCTTTATATTCACAAGTTTTTCATAAAACAAATAAATGGTCTCATACCTTGTTTTTGTCTCTTTCAGCTTTTGAGCTTGGCATGTCTGTCAGAAACAGGATATCGCAATGATGCGCTAATCACTGTTATAACCAACTTATTTATGCCTTCGTTAAAGAGTTATCGCCATATAGATGTACTTAAAAACTTATTAATTTAATTAGAATTATTCAACAGCTTCAACAGCAATGTATCCGAAACAACTGTATGCTAACCGTTATAGGTGCAATACATAAACACAAGGGCGAAAAGAACTACCAGACTAACATTTAGCACGAAGATCTGAACTAATTAAGCGATTTCATATTGCAATCAGGTCACATTATTCTTACATATGCTAACAGTGCATAGTTATTATTTTATTTTTTTCTTATGCATTTATAATTATTTTCAGGTTTTGCTGCTGCAACCGGAAACAGTGAATACATTTTAGTGATGTCAGTGATCATGTGGATCGTAACTGTATAAAGAAAACAAATATAAAGGACACAAATATACCAGTGACATAGCCCTTAAAATAATTTAACTTGCAAGAGTTGTAAATGAAAATTGAAACAATCCAACACTTGCTTTAGGTATAAAATCTCAGGACTATCAGTAGAATCGCAAAATGAATAGCGGGTATAAAGGAAACACGCATCATTAGACAAGTTTCAATTAAACATATTCTGCATTGATATTATGTCATTTTGACACTTATGAGAACATTATGTTTTTCCTGGTCGTATTTAAATAACATTGCAACTATTTATTCATTGTTGAATACACAGTTAAAATCAATGTTAAATGCCTGAAACATTAAATAAATACTAATACTGGTGGACTACTTATCAAAGAAAAGAAACTTCAAAATCATGTTATAATCTTCAAGTAAGATTAAGTTTCATTTTTAATCAGTAAACAAGAATAAATGGAGCCCAGAAACCATGTTTTTTTCGTTTTAAACTTGTTCTGATTAGAATATATTTCAAACTTCAATTATCTTCTGTAACCGTCTCCGTCTTCTAATAAACGCTGCAGCATTATAAGCTTTAAACTTAATACAAGACAAATGATTTATTATTCAGTTAGCAAACACGTCTCCGCCAAGTAAATTGCAACATAAAAATATAGAATCAAAATGCAAGTATGGTCAATAACTAAACTGGAGTATTTCTCTATATATATAAATCTATTTTTGGAGGCCAATTTTGTAAGATTGATTTCTATTCTAATGAAAAATATACATGGAGATACTGGTAATTTGCTGACACGTTTAACTGTAAAATATGCTAACTTCGAAACGTAAATATTCAAAGGGGAAAAGATTTATATAAAATTTCTTTACTCGTTTAGTTTACACTAGGATATATAAAACTCTAAGAGTTTTATATATCCTAGGTTTCCGTAACTAATCTGTAATCATAATGTTTTCGGTCGGCCTTGGATTTTGTGCACAACAATGATCAATTTATTCCATGCGCCCAGAGAAAAACGGGTATGTTGCCTACCGGAAAGAAGTGTACATGCATTCTATCTGCACAGCGCGAAATGGTTAGCGATAAGCACTACACGCATTCCGCTTAAACGTGACCTACGCAAGAGCTACATGTAACTGGAATTTAGTCACGCAGTGCGTAGCTGCGTAAGCCTGGTAACTACTATAAGGAGCGTACGCTCCTTATCGCGAATTATGCTTGATATGAAAGCATGGGTAGCATAGAGGCATACACCTATGAATAAAGAAACTGATTATGTGTATAATCCTATTTCACGGTTCTATTTCCTAATGATTAGAATTTATTATACAGTTATTGCCCGGCTATTTAGAGCTTATTAAAAAGTTTCCTTTTATAATAAATAACTTTAACAGAGTTGTGTATGTTGCATTTGTAAAGTATTTTCAATAAAAGTAATTTGTATATACTTATCCTATATGAATATAAATTCAAGAAAATGAATATCTCATGGTGTAAATGAATATCTCATGGTGTAAATGAATATCTCATGGTGTAAATGAATATCTCAGGTGTAAATGAATATCTCAGGTGTAAATGATCGGATCCACCGCGACCTATTTCACGTTTTGCTTTTTAAGATAAAAAAACAAAAAAATATTGGAATAATTCGTATATAATAATGGCGTTATAATAATTGGTTATTCTCGCAATAACTGTCTTCAATAAATTCAAAAAATGCTAAAAGCAGCTTGAATACGCGAAATTAATATCAAAAAACTGAAAAGTTTTATCTGAAAATATTCAAATTATATATACTGAATTAATGTTTTTGTATGTGACTTTATTTCTCAGATAGTACGGAATTATTAGCAGTTTTCTGATTAGCTTACCACGCTGTCCTCAATTTACATACATTGGGAACATTCTGATTGAATGATTGCTTACTTGATACGTCAGCAACTAATATTGCTCACAAATGATTGGTTTCTGTCGCAGTTTGCGAGCTCACTTGTTAGCCGCTTCTTATCTACTCTAAAACTGGCCTAATCGTAGGATAATTGTGTAAAGTATATAAGTATTTATCCGATAATCAGTGGTGAAATTGGTTCTATGTATCCGATATTGCATTTATTTTCAAACTGCCATGGGTCTTTGTTAAATAAATACAGACGTACACCATATTATTATACATCCATAGTCATCAAAACATGAAAAATTAAAGACAACAAAAAACATTTTAAGTATATAAATGTACATACGTATGTACCTATATTATTTGTTTCTTGTCTATTCACACTGATATACGTAGCTAGCTTGCTTTTTGTATAGACGTATATTATGATAAAAATATGATTGAAACAGGAATTCTACCGATATTACAGTATTAGCCAATATGTATTGTATACTAAGATATCGAATATAAACTTGAATAAATAAAAACATTTACTCTTGGATTTAATTCTGAGAGTTACTGCATATTTTCACAATAACTTATATATTTAAATAAATAAAATGTTCTGCTTCCTTGGTATTAATTTCTTGCTGCGACAAAATGTTTTTAATCTTTTTTTTGAATTTATTAAACAAACTTATTGTGAAAATGCATACTCACAGCGCGAAAACACATTAAATCCGTACCAGATGTTCAACGGATATGCAACGCCGGGAAAATGGAGAGTCCGTCAGCAATCCGTTAAGAATCCGGAACGCGGATAAGGATCAAAGCCACCGGTAAATTTTAGTAACCTTTTATATTCGATATCTTAGTATACAAATTATATAATACTGTAATATCGGTAGAATTCCTGTTTGAAAATTATATCTTTTATCATAATATTCGTCTATAAAAGAGTTAGCGAGCTGTGTATATCAGTGTAAATAAACAAAAATCAAATTATAGTCATATTCGCAAGTATACATACTTGTAAATTTAGAACTTCAATTCAAAGGTGTTTTTTTGCATTAATGTCTCACTTTTTGCCGCTGTTTTGCTGAATAATATCATGGTGCGTATACACTATTATTTATACAAAGCAGCCTCAGGGGAAATTTTAAAATATATGTTATATCCAATACCTATACAGAGAACCAATTTCACCATCAATTATCGGATGAACGCTTACGTTCTTAACACAATTATCCTACGATTAGGTCAGCCTATAGTAGATAGCTAGGAATTAGCTAACAAGTAAACATACCAACTACAACAGGTAACTAATCATTTGTGAGCAAAATTAATTGCTGACATATCAAGTAAGCAATCATTCAATCAGAAAACAATGTACCCAATTTATGTACATTGAACAACGAGGTCAGAACCAGAAGCCAATCAGAACACTGTAACATTTACGTACTATATGAGAACAAGGTCATGAGCAAATATTAGTTAAACGCTTATTCAGTTTTGAATGGTAAATTTATATATTTAAAGAAAAATGTTTCTTGAAGAAAGTTTTAAAAAAATGTGAAATAGGAGGTTTAAAGTCACGGGTCAATTTTAATAAAACTTTTATTAATTTTTGAAATACTGTTGTGTCGACGGAACTGCTGTTTTAAAAATTCAGTATATCTCTTATCATAATGTCGGTCTATAATAAACAGGCTAGCCGTGTATATCAGTGTGGACATACAAGAAACAAATAATAGTTATATACGTAGTATCCGATAAATTACACCATCGATTATTGGATAAACGGTTTAATTCTTAACACAGTTATCTTACAATATTAGTTATGACGTATATGAAGTAAGCAATCATTCAATCATAATATAGTGTTCCCGATGCATGTATTCATCGAGGACAGCGTGGTAACCAATCAGGACGCTGCTAATATATATGTATTGCAAGAATCCAGGAAGCCTGCCCCAAGTATTTAAATAAACCGCAATTTATATAAAATACATAACTCTTCGTAATAAATATCGAACATAGCGCTTTTTGCTTTGTAATATTGTGTTGTGGTAAGTATAAAGATGCAAACAATACTATGCCCCTAGTATTTTTAATATACAGGCGTAAAACCATGAAAAAAAAATTCTACATATGTGTGAATGTTCAAACTTGAATAAAGTCCCTTGGTTATACAATCTGAATTATTCAGAAAATATGTTATCTTAAAATGATCTTATTATACTTCTACAGTTTGGGCGAAAATAGATTATGCGTATACCTTACTAACTTATGTAATCTTCCTTATATTCAACTTACGTTTAATTAGTCTTGTTAAAGCAGCCACACAGCTAGTTTCCAGCGTATTCATAGCCGTAGGCCACTTGTGTAAGCAATTTCAGTAGAATCAACATATTCTCAACGTATCTTTATGAATACGTATCTTTATGTTTTTACGTAAGGCTTGACTTGACCTATTTTTTTCATTTCGCGCTGTGCTGATAATTATTGTAGGTGTCTGAAGAGCATGGTGCATGCAATAGAAGTATGGGATTATGGTTGGTGTGCATGATCGAGTTAGATCTGTTATGCAAAAGATTGTATTTTGCATACTTCCGTAAGGTTTGTACCGTTAGGTCTTATTTTAGTATTTTCGACCACAACATGTACACCTTAAAAAGTGCATTCACATGTTTAATAGCTTCTTCTGCGAGCGTTCAGTATAATATTATGCTTTTCTAATCTAGTGTTTTGTAGTTTCCTAACATGTAAGGAAAATTTAAGAGTAAGCAAACCGAAGGACTTCTGAAAACATAGGGAGTCATTAAATACTATGAAAGAGAGTTCTGAATTTAGATTAAGTTTAAGATTAAGAATTGTCATGTTACAAATATTTATAATTTGATTTTCCATAATTGCTCTACATGGTTAAAACGGTACTCACATTTGCTGGCTAAAAGTAATCGTAATTAATTTGACAGTACCAGACACACTTATTCTTGTTTTTGGCTTTTCTTGACACTAGATCTGGCGTGCAAAATTTTGGGATATACATGATTCAGTGCTATATATATATATTCTAAACGTCATCCTTTGTTGTCGCTGGTGGACGCTCATTTTCAACAAAACAACAACAAATAACATACGATGAGTAATAATATAAAAGCAACAATACAATTCTAATATTTGTTCTGAACAGCTAAAAGCAATAAGATGCGTTCAATTTCAGTGTTTTTAGGAATTGTTTGCTTAGAAAGTGAGTATATTTCGCAATTTACGTAACTGATTTCGTCTTTTGCTGGTATAAGCCAAAAAAAATAAATAATACATATACATATAAAAAAACTTTAATCTCACCATGTCTCTGATGTAGGATGTCAAGTGTCCTCAATCTCGGTACTTTTACCAAAGTCCTGCGAGTTTGAGGGTTTTGCGTAGAATTTTGGCTGTACCTAGCAGTGCGCTATTCTGTATTGTTGTGCTGTCTCAGTATTTATTTGACCCCACTGTTTGTGCATCGGTGTTGTAGCACCCAGAGCACCCACAACTATTGGGATAACATTTGTATCCATTTTCCATATCCTGCTCAGTTCTTCCCTTAGTGGTTGGTATTTTTCTATAGTTTCATATTCTTTCTTCTTGATGTTGCTACCATTTATTAGTGCTGTTGCGCCTAGGGCATAACTTCTGTATCCATTGTCCGTATTCTGCGGAGTTCTTCCCTTAGTGACTGTTGTTTTCATCATCTTCACATTGCTATCATTTGGGATTGCTATGGCTATGATGATTGTTTTCTTCTTTTCTTTGTCTATGCTTGCAATGTCAGGTTAATTGGCCATGAACTGCTTGTCCGTTTAGATGTGGAAATCCCAGAGTAGCTTAGTTTGTTCATTCTCAACTACCTTGACTGGTGTTTCCCACATGTTCTTTGTCTCTTCTAGTGTGTATTACTTGTAGATGTTTCTGTACATTATCCCTGCTACTTGATTGTGTGTTCAATGTAAGCCGCTCCTGCGAGTTGTTTGCATCCACTGTTGATGTGTTGAATTGGTTCATCATGTTCGTTGCATAATCTGCATCTGAGATCTTGCCTAGTGAGGTACATGTATAGCTTAGCTTCTATTGCTCCGGTTTTTAGTGCTTGTTATTGAGCTGCTATTATGTGAGCGGTGTTATCACGTAGGTTGTTTTTTTTTCAGCCATTGGTAGGTCTTATGAGGTCAGCAACTTCTGAGATCTGTTTGGTGGATCTACTTTTTCCTCCCATTTTTCTTGAATTTGCAATTTTGTCTGCGCAATGTGATTCTTGTATATCACGGCTTTTTCAAGAAAAGTTTATTCTTATCAGTAAACAAATGTTTAAATACAAGGAAACCATGTGCATAAACTAATATACTTTAATTAAGACAATATTTATATATATATATATATATATATAATGATTATATATATAATGCTTACCTGTAACCTAGAAGTCTAGGAATGAAATGTATAAACAGTTTATATGAGACTAAAACCACAATTGAAGGTAAATTGATGTTGTAATTTCGTAGAAAAACATGTTTCTTTTATTGTGTAGTACGGGATAACTGGGATATTAGTACATCCAGTATTCTACGTGTTCTATCAAGCAAAGTAATACGTATGTGTTCTACGTTATTTTGGTTTGCACTAATGTCAGAAATCTCTAAAATCATAGAAATATATATTTATATATATATATATAACGACTATAAATTACTGGATCTCACGATTGTGATTGTTAGTTACACTTACTTATTTTTGTTTCTGACTTGAATTACTGAACCTTTACAAGAGATTCACGATTATGAATGTTAGTTACACTTACTGAGAATTTTCTTGCTGACAAATTACATGTTTCTTCTTTAGTTTCGCTGGTGTATGGAGCAGAAGTTATTGTCCCTTCCTCAGATACTGGAATCAGAGGAGAAGCCAAAAGACTTAACTGTACATATTCATTGAATACTGGTGAAACAGTGTTTGGGAGCTTTACATGGACAAGGCAAGCATCTGATGGACCAGTTGTTAATATAGGTGGAGGAATCGTCCAAGGGGAAACAATACAGATGCTCTTTGAACAAGAGTTTCAGAACCGTTGTCAGTATGTGGGAGCAGATAATTATGATGTATCACTGATGTTCACCAACATAGCAATAGCTGATGAGGCTAATTATACGTGTACTGTGCCTTTTTCTATTTCAAATATTGGTGTTACAAAATCTGGTTCTTTCCCTCTAATAGTCGACAGTAAGTATCATGAAGTTTATTGATTTCGATTTTGGAATCTTAAAAATACTAGTGAAGGTTTTCTGTAAATTAATGGTTTGGTATAATTGTTCCCATTTAAATTCAATTTTTGGAATCATGTTTTCCTGTAGACAATTTTTGTGTACAGTTTTTTATTCATTAATCCAAAAAGTTTGAAATAGAGGTTTGGTAAATCATGAATTGCATTTACCTTTTACCTAAATGCATTACACAGTGCATGGAAACCTACATTCCTTGTCAGACCCTGGGAAATCCCGTTTTACCGCGCGGTGGAATCAATTGGAATTGCTTGTTTTTTATGAAAAATAAATAATTTAATCAAAATTAAACTCACCACAGCACCGCCCCTGTTTACTGGAACAAATTTAAGATGGCGCTACAAGCAATATTTTCAAAACTTGGTTAAATTACATGGACAGTGCAAAACGCCAGACATGTCCGAAGGTTTCTGGATTGCTCACACCTCATCTTGGAGTTACTTCAGTAAATAGCTGTGGTGCTGCAGTGAGTTCGAATATTTATTTTGATAAGAACTTTAATGTTTTACCCGCAACTTTTGAAAATTCACTAATATTATTTGTGCTTAACTTCACAGAATTTACCATTTCTACAGCAGAATTTATCACTAAGAAGAAACACTGTTGCAGAAGTTTAAATTTTTCACTACTGTTCAAAGTTGCACCGTAATTTTGCAGCTAGAGACACACATACTGTTTAAATCACTCTCATATTTACAGTATTGCCATCAGTAAGCATAGACAATGTTCCTGCTGAAGTGATTGGTGGTGCAGGACAGACTGACATAGTCTGCAGAGCTAATCTGGGGAAACCAGAAGCTAGTCTCACCTGGTACATGCAACAAGGAAATGGAGAGTTTGAACGTATTGGAGCAGGCAATGTTACCCAGCACACGGACAATGCGGACCAAACTAGAAATGCCGTTAGTACATTGTCGCTGGTATTGGATTCTGACAGTGATGTAAATTACAAATTTCGATGTGAAGTCAGCAACAGGCCAGCAACACTGAATGCCGATTCATCAAACATCTTGGTCAGAAGTATGTACCTCTGTTTTGTCTAATGTGCTTTAAAGCATTGTAAGTCATTTTAGGTATTAGTTTAATGTTATTTCTGTTTTTCGTTATTCAAAAGTTGTATTTAAGATCGTTTGTTAAATTTCTACTTCGGCAAATTTTAGTTAAAGATACTATTGAGATAACTTAACTGGCATCTGTCAAATATCGTTAGACAATATAATTTGTGTTCAACTTTATTGCAGCAAACTCTATATATAAGTAGTATAATTATATGTACCTATATGTGCTTTTCTTTTCTGTCCCAGGTCACAGATTTATCATACTCATTAGAATTATAATATACTGTTTCTTTTTAGTTTCTTAATTACCTTAATTTTACCTTTTTCGTGTAAAATATGTTTTTGCTCTCTATCTAATTGATGTATTATAAACTAGCCCATTAACTTAAGATCATATTGTTGCGGAGTCTACCTGCTATACCAGTATGTTTAGTCATTTTAAAGAATCGACACATGCAGTAATTAACATTTTAATTTTTGTTATTTGATTTTAAATAATCAGAAAACATGGAAACCCAAATTCTCGCAGTGTCTTCTGATTTGTTTTCTTTTAACACTAAAAAAATCCCTGCGGACTCATTTTTAGGGGCTTACGCCCGTTAAACACTTTATTTAAATAAAAGTAAAATCCGACAGACCGACTCAGTTTTTGAGGGCTGTCGCCCGTTAAACAATTTTTATTTTTGGTGTGGCCTAAATAGTTGTTTATATATTGATATGTTCACTAAAAGTGTATTTCTTGGATCAACGAATATAACAATTATTTTGGTTTTGGCTCAGCATGCAAATTAAAGGAAGCGTTATGTGAATGAATCACTAGACCCCATGCAGAATTTTCTCTGTGAAATGAAAAAAATAAATATTTTATAGCCGATTTTTCAAATATTCTAATTTCAAACGTTATGTAAGATTCATATTTTGTGAAAATATTTCAAGGTAATATAATGTAATAACCTAACTGTAGTTAAATTAAAGGCCAATCTACTATTACAGGACTTGACACATACATTGTAATGATCTGTTTTGAAGTTCTTTTTCGAAAAATTATAATATATATTATAATTATTACTAACACGCGTAAATGTGGTTATAACTAGAAGAATCATACCTTAAAGCTTTAAACAAACTCAACAAGAAACATCTGCACATGTCGCCGTTTTGTAGGGCCTAGGAATCATTTCTAGCGGCGTCGAACGATTAGTTCTAGCTCCTACAACTTGTTATTTACAGGTCTTGCTATTTTGTAGGTCATAGGAAGGGTTTTGTAGCGTCTAGCTAGACTTTTTTAGGTCCTAGGAATCATTTCTAGGGTCTAGCTAATATCCGAGCCAATCCTCTAACATGAAAATGCTTTTCAAAGTGTCAGAGGGTTGTTTCAATTTAGAGAAAGTTACTGTGTACCAGTGCAATATTCAGTAGACTCATGCGTAAACTGCTTGTAAATATTGATAGCACCGACAACTTTATAGATGATATTTCTGTGTTCACGAATGAGTTTCAGTACCATTTTTAAGTGTCCTATGTAATTTGTTTAATCGCCTAAGGTAAGGAAATTTACAGCTAGACCCCGCAAATGTTTTACTTGGAGTGTCTGTGACATTTAGCAGGAAACTACAAGTTAAAACCTCTCCCTGAAAAGGTTAAAGCAAATTGTGGAAGCTCCGAGACCATATATATACAAAGGAGCAGATCGGCTTTTCTAGGAATGGCTGGATGGTATTTATTCCTAATTTCTCTCTCGTTGCTTTGCTGTTTACTGGTTTAACTAAGAAAGGGACTCCTAATAAGATAACTTGGAGTCATATTCGGGAATCAGCATTAAATACATTGAAGGCAGCTTTAACCAAGTTTCCAGTATTGAAATTTAGCGGAACCATTTAGTTTACAAACATGCAGACGCATCTGAGCAACGTCTAGAGCCTGTACTGTTGCAAGTTGAGAACTTTATTTGAATGCCTGTGGCATTCGCAAGAAAAACCTTACAAAGTCTGAACTGTATTACTCTACAAAAGAGAAGGATAGTTTGGCCATTATATGGTCAGTTCAGAAGTTTAACAGGTACTTGTATGGCAATCAATTTATTCTTGGGACGGACCATATAAGCCGTTGGTGTACTAAATAAGCCAAAAATACTAAATCCGAGACTGGTGAGGTGGGCTCTGTCTTCACAGCCATTTTGATGAGATTTGTAAGGGCAGTGAGAATGTTAGTGCTGATTAGATTTATTACTGCGTTGATTACTTGAGATTGTCAAAAGTATTCCACACTCTTCTTCGGGAGATGGTGTGTCACATTTCAATTTTTGTTTATTTCTTGTTGTTTCGTGTGTTTTTTTTTCTAGGTATTTTCCGGTCCCCTCAGCTAATTTTTATCACGCATTGAGTAAAAATTGTATCTTTTCAGTAACTAGTCCAGAAAGAACAGAATCACTGTTACATATTTATCAATGCTTCAGTGATTATGACTTTGTTACCTGCAAGTGTTTGACTTGTGTTAGGCTAATTAGTAATCATAATTGTAAGTTCCCTGCTGGACCTGGTTATTTTATAAGGGTTAGCTTTCCTTGATATACTTTGAAACCGTCTTTTTCTTGATCAGTGAGGCTCTGTGGAACTTACTAATGTCACGGGTTTGTCAAATGTTTTAATAGAGTTTTTACATACTGGGCGCAGTTTTGCATTTTGTATTATACGCATGTACCAGTATATTATTGCAAGGTTTAGATAGGTGCCAGACAACCCCGTAGTTAGCGTTATGTACCTTATTGAAGTTATATTGAAATGTTATATTCAAGCACTATATATTATACATAACCATTCTTACAATTATTTTCAAGTTTAGTATGCATAAAACGCCAAAGGTGACATACATCCCATACATGACGTATTTCTAATGGAAACTTTAATTCAACTTTATTACTTACCTTGACAATCCTGGACATTTTTTGATATCTATATATAGTTATCCATACTATGGCTACATAAAGGTATTAAGTCAAGCTGCTGTTCCAGTCTCCGAAAATCTGTTCGACAACCTGGCAACTTCAGGCGCCAGTAGCAGGAATTTCGGTGCAAAACCCAGGAAAAGGGTTCAAATGGTTTCAGTACACGCTGGTTATATGGGTCTTTATTGGAAAAGCACTCTATGTAACTTACATCATTGTTACTCCCAACAGTTACTATATAACAAAAAATATAAAACAACTATAAATCGTACACAAGACCTCCCAGGCATATGGTATTTTAAAAGTGTTACACGTAACTATTTTATATAAGTTTATAATTTATATTCGGAAAATTTATATCATTTCATCAAGATAACCGAAACTACCAGCATCTTCAATTAGTTGAAGATGGCTAATTACGGAAGAAGAAACTTAATTAGGTATGTTTGTAGAACTACGTCATATACATAAAAAATAAACACATTTTCTGAAAGAGGAAATGCTAATCTAAAACATATCTTGAATGAACTTAATTCCGTTAAACAGAATTTTAATGAATCAACATTACGCACTGAAACTTGCCTTCTCTGTCTACTCGACCAGTCGCGATGTGTTCAAATTCGCATAAAACTTTCTTGGTACACACACGCGGTCGGATTTCAGTATTGCCATCTAGCATTGGATATGATTTAACCAACGCGCGAATACAAAACAGAATTAAGCCATTTTGAACTCATAAAAAATAGCAAATTTAAAGACCCATACTGGACAATAATTGAGGGACAGGATGGACCATATAAGTATATATATCTCTGATTTTTAATCAAATTAAATTTATCCTGTTAAAATGGATTTTTAGATCACTTCATGTGAAGTGTGGTGTAACGCCCAGGTGTCTATCGCTGTGTGTGCGCGTGTTGAAAATGTCACATGTCCAGCTGGGGACACCGCGATGGACTTTTGTCCAATAAATACTAGAGATCTAAGAAGAGTTCCTATGCACAACTTCGCCCGTTTTCTAGATATAAAGGCTCCATTCTTA
>JAOXYB010096826.1:0-15595 GCA_028565635.1 Phoronis ovalis
TATATATGTGTTATATATAGGGGTGCATTTCTTACTGGCTAAATATTTTGGTACTGATAAAATATTTTGATTACTGGTTAAAGACAATAGTCAATTAACAAATTTTAAAAATTAAAGTTGAAATCTTATCCCCCAAAAGGCACCAAGTTCAGTCTAGGCTATTAGCATTGTCATTAGTGAAGTTACACCAGAAATGTGTCTTCCACCAATTTTAATCTATTCTCAAAATTTGATTAGAACAATAACGTTATCATTCTAACACAAATTTAAATTAACACTAATATTTTATATTCATGTACGGAAATTGAAACTTTTTTATAGGCAATTCATTTGAGGAAATGCAATTATTTTAACTTACAGGGTTATGTGTAAGTTAATATAATTTCTCTCAGGGGAATACAGATTGTAAAACAGTCTGAGTCACGATTTGAAACAAGTCATGCACAACACAGTGAGTCACTTCTTACAGTCGAAAATAATCAAGTTATTTTGCAATATAAATAAATGTAGCCAACACATCAAATGCAACATAAGAATCAAATGAACCAAAAAAACTTTTAGGATTGAAAATAGTAGCATTACTAAATAAATGTGATACACCAAAATACATGAGTTTTATTTTACATAATTTTCTGTATTTTTAAATTAAATAATTTAAGGCAATATGGGATTACAACTGCACAACCGAGAAGACTTTAATTTTAGTAGCAGAATCATACAACATTTTCAAGCCTTTATGATTCTGTATGGCAAAACAATTAACCTCAGTGCAAAAAAGATGATCAATAAATTAATTCCTAATATTTTTTATCAATGTCACAGGTTCACCATAAAAGTTTATTGTCAATAAACTATGCAAAGACTTTTTTGCAGAGGATATTAGTTCACCTGTCAAACTTACCCACTGGCATCTTGCATGTTAAACAACAGTGAAGGCACAATTTTATCCATGTGAGACTGTTCCCATATATTCATTAGTAATTCATCGCTGACAGTCTTCCTTACAACTCCTTGAATGCCCCGAAGACCTCCAACTCGAATTCTACGACAAGAAAATGTGCGAAGAATACAATTCCAGATTTCACAAGAAATCATTCTAATTGATGTACTGTGTGTAAAAACCAGAGTCACATTTTTGCAGCTCACAGAGCTAGTGCTACTGTTTTCTATGCAAGCTATCATATCCTCAGATAAGAACGGATGTCATTTACTAATCAATAGTATCTGTTATTATTACATTAGACTAATAATTGCAGTCTATAAATAAGCAAAATACATGGACATATTGTATCATGCAGGATATTTACTGTTGTTGCAATAAATAAGATATTCATTAAAAAAAATGGCTGCCACTCTGGGACCAAAATGTTGCTTATTTTACAAATTTTGATATCCTATCCTGTAATGGAGGCAAGAGATTTTTAGTTTAATGTGCAATTTTTCCATTATAAAAACTACTGAAACTGAATGAATCTTCAGGACGATTTCGTTTTTTACCATATCCAAAATCAGTAAATGTATTGCTTTTAAATTTACATACTTCCATATTTAAAGGAAATTTGCATTCACCAAAATCCCTCATAGTTTTTCTAGCTGTTAGTGATTCTATTCTGATTATAATCGGTTGACACTTACTTTGTCTGCCATTCCCCTTGTGTGTTGCTGCTATGGCACATAGAGCTAAATTTTGAGACAAAAAAATCATAGCGCCTATGGTACGAAGGTGTATCTTCTTCAATGTTTGAGAATTTAACAAACTGAAAATGACAATATAGAGGAAATAATTCCATACAATTTTAAGTTCATTGCCTCAGAATAATTGTCAAAATTAAGGTGGAAAATAATGATTTTCATGTACACAAATAAAGTGAACAAATATGATGCAAAGAAGTTTTTAGCTTAGAGCAAGCAGAACAGATGTCACAGATGTAAAGAGTGCAGAGTAGTACAACTAAAAACGCTGCAGTACTTTCAATTTGAAAAGCACATTCACACTGTCCTTTTGTATTTACAAACATACTTTTGTGAATTTTTGACTTGTCATGTTTGCCAAATAAGAAATATTTAATTTTCATGATGGTTGTTTGCAGCTCCATTAATGTTATATTCAATTGAAGATTGGCCAAATAATACAACAATAATCCAGCTAAATTTAACAAAAGTATGCTTATTTGGGATACTTTCAGGACACTTGCCAAAGAATTTATTATTGCAACAAAAAAATTTTAAACCTTAAATGTAAACAAATGTCTTACAGGCACTTATTCTATTTTGAACCTGTCTATGTCTATACAAAAATAAATTCACTATATTGCAAGAATTAATTTTTTGTGAATATAAATTGATTTACCCAAGTGTTCAAATTATTACCACGAAGCAAAATCGGTGGAAATGTCTCTAGCGTTATAACCTATTCTCGGTCAAAAAATGGCACAGTTAAAATTTCTACAACCTGATTGGCTAACTCTGGAATATTCCGATGGCTGGCGCCTCTTAGCAGATAAAGTTTGGGCCGACTTTATAGATAATACAACATAGAACAGGTGCCTTTAAGATTTGTTTCAACACAAACTTTGCTCTCTTTAGCAAACTTGTATGTTGTTACACAATCATTTATAACTGAGTCAGGGCTACTGTCGATTTGTAATAATAATTTTTGAAAAATATAAGTATGTTTAATGTTGAAACAAAAATGAAGTGACAGTACTTCAAAAGTGTTCCTAGTCTGTCTACAGGCTAAGGAAGGACTAATTATATAAGGATTTAATATATTGATAGTTGACAATTTTGATAATTTTACTCATATTTCGTCATTTATAACTTACAGTACTATTAATAAATTGATCATTATTAGTAATGAAAACAGAAATATATAAAATTGGAATTTTGGTTTCAAACTATCAACATTTAAATATGACAAATTAAGTTACCCAGTTGAAAAATTATAATTTATCATCACTTTAAGCAATTTGAGTAAAAAAAAAATTAACAATCACATTAGCAATTTGCGTAAAAAAAACGTTCAATGATACAAACTTCATTATTCAGACTGAGTCCAGTCTAAAGTGTTCTTTATTTCGTATTACCCTGCATATCATTATTTCATCAGTCAATATTATTTGCAAAATTCAAATATGTTAGAAAGCAAACTCAACTAGGACTCACTGAATTAGTGGCTAAAACTTGTAATGAAGGATCATCACACTCCAGAAGTTTTTGAATCATTTTCAAATAGAATTCCACAAACAGATTTAATGTTTGTGCGTGACATGCTGCCAGCAACTGATCCATCGCTTCCATTGCAATACATACATATCTGAAAAAAGTAAGCAACTGGCACATTAGCCACACCATTTGAAACATTTTAGTGCTATATGCTTTTTCTTAAATTCTTCAACATCATGTAAAATAGCTGATAACTGTTGTAATGACTTCAGAGAAACACCTACTTTGCCAAACCGTAACTTTACACTCTGATTAAAACCTTATGGCAGAAAAAAAATAATAATAAAGGCACTAATTGGAGGTTCTAGAGTGCATGGGTCAAATAAACGAGTCAACGCACCACTTCAAAGACATAATTAGTGTGAAATAGTGTAATTACAGTGCATTTAAATATTATAGTCTTTTCTGACATACTTGAACTGCATGACTGAGAATTAACATGTGAATTACTGTGTTTATACCTACCCAATTCTATGTCTAGATAAATCTCTTGATAGTTTCTGTGCTAAATAATCACCGATTCGATCAAGTTTTTCTGGTGCAGACAGCGCATAGTATGCTAATTTATCCATATTGTTACGCACCAAGCCATCTTCAGGTACGGCTGGGAAAATACTGTCCACAAGACGTTTCCACCTTGGTCTCAGAGATCCACAGCAACCTAAACAAACAACAATAACAATATTGCAACATGTACTTTTCAACTTCAATTACTCCAGTTATTAAAAAAATGGCAACCTTCTTTGCTTTCATTATTGTGATCATAGCCTTACACATATTTTTATTGCATGATTATGCTGTGACTTACAGAAATGTATTCATATGATCATATATTCTGCTGCACCTTTTTAACATGTCACACAATTAATCACAACATCAACCAAAACATGATAAATTAAATTTGTTTGTCAGCTACCCTAGTCACGCTTTTCCTTGCTGTTAACCTGATAGCCACACCAATAGCTGTATTGTGTATTTTGTAGGTAAATGTGATAACTTTGTATATTCATTCTTGTATACATCTAGTGTTAATAAGGAACATTGGCTATGTTACAACCTGTATTTCTTACATAATTCTTGCTATGTTTAATTGTTTGCCAGGTAATGCAAATTTATATACAAATGCATTTTATATACTTTTAATCTCCCCGTCAACTCGTTAACCACAGATGACATGTGTCTAAGCTGTACATTTTGTAGGCTTCTAGATAATGAATAAACACACATAACATAAAGCAGAAGAAGTCTGAACTATTCCAAACCTGCCAGACATAACTATCACTGTATCTGTAGTCCTGAAACAACTAACAAACATCAATACTAATAAGACAATTGGACCAGACCTGATTCCTAATAAGATCTTAAGGATGGCAGCTGAAGAATTTGCACCTGTACTTACCTTCATCTTCAACCAGTCATTGTCTACTGGAGAGCTCCCCCAAAGATTGGCTTTCCGACAACATAACTGCTGTGTTTAAGAATGGTGACCATTTACACTGTTTATCTACAGACCTGTCTCACTACAAGCATTAGTTGCAAAATCCTAGAACACATCCTTTTCACAAATATCATGAATCATCTGATACCAGCATGGATTCCGCAAAAAAACACATTTATCCTAAACTTGATTAATACAGACAGTAGAAGACCTTGCTAAAAATTCTGATAAAAACCTTCAAACCAATATCATCATAATAGATTAAAGCATTTGATATTGTTCCACATCAGAGACTTCTTCATAAATTAGACATACAGTATATTGAATCAGATACATGTATGTCACATGGAAATGGATAAGAACATGATTAACAAAAAGATCTCAGAAAGTGGTAGTTGATGGAAATGAATCTGATGACTGCAGGTGACTGCTTATTATATAGAACAATTAAAACATCAAGCATTAGCAATCGCTAGGTACAGTAGGCAGATAGATGCAAATGAGCTTCAACGCAAAGAAATGTTATACCCTATGAACAACTAGATCATCCAATGTTACCTTATCTGACTACACAAAGAAGACAACTACTACAACCCTCATCTAGGTGTAGAAATAAGTCATTACAGCCAAAGCAGTCAAAATTCTCAAACTTATTAGAAATTTATTTATGTTCCACAGACATAAAATCTAAAGCTTCTCTTGCAATGGTTCATCCACATCTTGAATATGTATCAGTTGTATCAGTATGGAACTCACATGGGCTTGCATGGATTATAAAAGAAACTGAAAAGATCCAAAGAGCAGCACAATTTGCTTTGAATGATTACCACAGATATTGAGATGTAAGAACAATGCAAAAACAACTAGAGTGGAACTCTGCAACAATAACGTGGTGTTTCAAGACTCTCCAGTCCTCTACCATGTTTAAAACCGTTAATGGCCAGACAGCAATAGAACTACATCAGTATACTTAGCCAGTGTGAATCGGAGAACTGGATCCAGAAATTACAACCAAGACAGTATACCCACATAGTTTTTCTTGAATACTATTAGTCAGTGCATTAACATCTACCATCAGATATTTAACAGCCTCTCGAAGTATCCTTTAGTTACCGGTTTTTTGACCACCTAAGACTTGAAGCTCAGTTGCACAACAATAAACAAATAAAACAAAGAACTGATTTTATTGTTACTTTTATCCATACATGTACTCAAATGTTCTTACATGATGAAGTGTAAAACATCAGTAAATTGCATAGTTTTGCCTTTTAAAATGTAACAACAATTTTCAAAGGGGGTCATGAATTTTTTGGCACCACCCAGTGAGGGGTAAATTTTCCAAGGTGGTCACAACTTTTTAACATGTACTTTGGCAGAATTTGCTGGCTCCCTAGGTCACAATTAATGAACATTCCCTAAGTTGCAAGTTCAACTGGATGCACCTTTTAGTAAAAGCCTTGCTGTGGTCATGTATATAGTCTGCTGAAATGGTTATATGGGGGGGGGGGGGGGTATATGATCCTGAGATTTTTTGGTATATTAAAAGATATGATATGATTAAATTAAGGTGTCCAAAGTAATACTTTTTTGGAAAGAATTTTTTAATCTTTCCTCACTGATGCCACGACTTCTCAGAAAACCTAATTTTTGTACGCTTCAGGCAGTTTTGAATCAATTATAATTTACCAATATATCAATTCACAAACTCATAATATGCTTACAGTTTCTGAGATTTTTAACATGCTTTCAGACTAAAAGTATATAATCTTTATATATTTATTGACTTAATCATGAGATATGTGGTACTGATTTTTACATGTTCGCTCTGCAATCAATGTCTTCAGGTTCAGGAATGTTTTCTGTGTGTAGGTGTGTGATGTTCCTTTTTATTGTAATTTAAGTAAAACATTTATAAGACTTGTAAAATGATTGCTTTTGTCTAATAACAAGCATTATAGTGTAAAGCATACTTTACAGAGATCCAACCAACAATTTTTTATGAGGGAGAATTTTTTTTGGGTTTGGTGAGTGAGATTGCCGAGCCACGCCGTGCTCGATCTTGGTCGAACATGGGGATGTGGGAGGGGGATCATTCCCTCAGGCAGGGGGTGTCTGAGGAGCCTCCCTAAGAAAATTCAAATTTTTATTGCTTTTCCCTGCTCTCTGATACTCTTTTTGGACATAATTTGAACATAGATTGTATCAAAAAAAACTGTTAGTTTAATATCCTTGGTCTTTCAGAACAGAGACAGGAGCAAAAATTTGACAATAAAAGACTGCCCATTTATGGGAGATGTTCAATATGTATCTTTATGCGTTGAAGTATGTGAAAGAAAAGGCAATAATAAATTATACTGAGCTTAATGATTAATATATAAACTGATGAAAGATATATATATGAAATAAATTAAATACAAAATAATGCTACGTAGCTCAAAATAATACTAATCCATATCATCGCTACTCCCGACAGCCACAATACCCGGGGTACTCAAGGTTTTTTGACTACAAGGATGTGCTGCGGAACCCAATCCAAAATTTTAGCTTGTGGTAGCAAACCCAATCCAAATTTTTTGAAATTTTACGATAGCAATCCAAATTTTGTGAAATATAAGGGTAGTAATCCAAATTGGATTGCTACCCTTATATTTCAAAACATTTGGATTGGGTTTGCTACCACATTGTACCACAAGCTAAAATTTTGGATTGGGTTAGGCGGCACATCCCGGTAATCAAAAAACCATGAGGACCCCCCCCCGGGCATGCATTCACCGTCCACGCAAAAGGTATACATTCCAATCAATACTCGTCTCAACACCATCTGCAAGTGCTCAATTAATAGTTAATATAAATGTTCGTGTTAATGTCGTAGGTAAGAAACATTTACGAACGGCTTTGTGAAACTGGCGTACGAAGATTTGTCTTTCGTACGAATTTCGTGAACGGTATGTCCCGGGCGGTATGTATGTGTAAATATACGAATTCTTTGTGATACTGGATCCTGATTTCGCCTTGAAGTTTCACCCGTTTCATTTAATATTATAATAATAAATAAATTATATTAGTGATTATTAGTCTCAGATTTGTCATATCACATTAATGATTATACTTACCAGCTGTCATTGTTTATGACTCCTGGTATTCTGCAAACCTGTATCTGGACGACAAATCATCAAATGACTCTTAAATTAACGCAACAAATACGTACATTTTGCACGGTACACAGAAAAAAATTGTTTTTTATAGACAGGAAATATTGGCACCTAGTGAAAATAACTAGGGTAATAGAGTTGATAGAAGACTGTCGTTGTAATGATATCCCCGTGATATCCTAAACTAACTATTAGCGACACCAAGCGAGTGAAATAACCATCTTATTCCCGGCCCGGGTCTTATTCTCCGAATTATATAACTGATATTAAAAAAGACAAGAGCCAGCGTAATTCATTTTCTGACAGTATGTTACCTTAAATAAATATTTTCTAACAAATCCAAAGAGCAGCAAAAACACTGATTATCGCGTGCACTGAGGTTCTTTTGGTGTTTTTTTATTTCCCCCTGCTTTTGTGGTATTTAATAATCTAGTTAACCTAGATATATAAAACTTTAAGGTCTGATATCAATCGTTCGAAACAGTAATTAGACTGTAAAAAATTAGCAGAAAACAAAATATATCAGGAAATGTTTCTATAACATTTGAAAGGCATGACATGTATCCGTATTTTATAGATATAGTGTATACATTTAATTTTAGAATTCTAGGCTAATCGTACAGAATTTTCGCCATTTTGTGCTTTGCCGAGATATAAATTCTGCTACTGATTACGTTTGGTACGGAGTTGAGAGTAAAAAATGATATCTAAATTAGACTCAAGCGAAGGAGAAAAACATATCAAAAAATGCATACCCCTAGATTTTTTTTAATGCGAAAAATGTGATTTTCACGGAAAAAACACAATTTGAACTCGCCGTTAATAATACGCCATGGCGTTAATCGAAAAAAATGGGCGCCACGAATTAACCAAATATCTTTATCTTTAAACAAAATAGATTTTTTTCAAATACTTTAAGCCACTTTAAAGCGGTGAACATTTTCAAACACTCCCTAACGTACAACGCAATTCAGAAAAATTCAACATCCTTACCCATCCTTACCAGCTTCTCTCGCGGAAACAGACTTTTAAAATAAACATTGTAGAAATTGTGTATTAGTACTCACTGGGTCTAGGACATCTCGCCTGTAAGGCATATTCGAATTTACACTTTTAATTTTAATAGATTTTATGTTACGTATTAGACCACTCACCGAATTTTGATTTTCGGCGAGTTATCCACTCCCGTTATTTCGCCTTTCGGCGAGTAATCTTAATTGTCAATTCTGTTTTCGGCGAGTTGGCTTTCAGCTAGTTATCCGGTTCCCTACTAACTACAATAAATTCATAAATTCCAATAAAATATTCTAACGACTTGTGTCAGTTTGAGAGTCGACCATTTCAAAAATGAGGTGCTCATGTCATTTAGGCGTATGGGGTAATTTTTAGATCAATATACAGACTAACTGGAAAAAATTGGAATTAATTGTGTTAAATTCCTATTAATATGCTTTTTTCCCTAAATTGTTTACTGGACTGGTCTTGTTTTCTTTTACACAGGTTATTAATTTATTCCAGACTGCTGTAGGAGTTCCGTTATATATAGGCAGCAAACCTAATATTTAGGTTTTTTCCTTATTCGGACCTCGATCCTTTTTTGTGAGGTGGATCATTAGAGGCCATCTATCAGTAATCCCTGCCTTTGCTAAAAGGCAATATAGTTCTTAAAGTCTTTGATGAGGGGGTCAAAAAAGTTGATCCTCTCATACGGAGGTGTCTAAAATTAGGGTTTGATACATCAACTTTCCAAATTTACCGTCCCCCCTTCCTCAAATAATGACAAGCCCCTAATGAATTTAAATTGTCTTTTCTGAATCAGCAGAGAGCAGGTTTAAAATTTTTGCTTTGTGTACATATCCTAGAATGATTTCTGTACATTTGATAAAAATAACTAAACTGTTTGCAGGCAAAGTGGTGATGTGAAATGAAATCCAACAATATCACAGTTCTCTGTATTTGTGGATGAATTGGTCAAGTGCGTGGAAAACTGAGAGTTGGATCTTTCACAAATGCTATCAGTTGGGTTTGTTGTTACATCACCAAATGCATGCTGTATAAGAATTTTTGTATTGTACGAGCTTTTCATCAATAGTGCATGTTTCTGATAAGCAGCTACAACTGTTTTTTAGGACATAAGTTTGATGACAGCCTTGTAGTAAAATAATGTATTGATCACTTCTACCGACGTTAGCTTTCTATCTCTTGCACATGTTCACACAGAACATAACTTAAGCAAATAAGATGCAATCCTATGTATAGTTTGTATTGATATAAGCATTGTAACCACTAGGATAATCATTGAAATACAGGATACAACAAATGTATGTAAATTTACATGCAAATCGTAATATTCAGAAAATGAAAACTAGCAAAAGAGTCAAATCTTTTCTGTTACTGCCTCTGCTGCATTATTCACTTCATAAACAGTTTTCTCATTGGAAGATCCACTGTTGTTTCTATCACTTGATGTGCCACCACATAGCATCTGCCGGAAACGATGGCGAAAAGTCTTATGCGCAAAACTGTAAATAATTGGATTGACACAGGAGTTGAAGTGCATCAATCCAAAAAATGTGTAACCTAAAGTAAAGTTTACATTACGAGATAATCCAGTTGTACCGAGTAAATTCATAAGCAAGTTTGGAACTACACAAATTGTGAAGACAATAAGTACGATCGCCATCATCCTTGTTAAACTCTTCTGGCGTGCAATTTGACTTGGCCCACAACACATTCCAATTGTGACAGCAATGTAAAGGATATAGCACAACATTAATTGTGCACCACCCCATAAGATGACTGTTGCTTGTCGCATTTCTGGCAGATATTGAAAGTGCATTAAGCAAGGTTTCTTTGGGTTGTAAGTCATCAAATCTGACATCGCAGTGCTAACATACAGCGGAACAGACGTTAGAATCCAGGTTAGTATGACAAAAAAAACAGCTTTCCAATGCGACATAATCTTGTGATATCTCAGTGGCCACATTGTTGCAATTAAACGATCAGCTGCAACAAGAACAAGAGTTGTTGCGGACCAGGTTAGCGGTTGACTGATGCTGAGCATTCCTGCTAGGCACAGTGCTTTGTCCTGGTAATGTGGTGGGATTGGGTAATTGGGATCCATAATATTGGGAATCACATTCTTGTAGACATGCATTGGAATAGTAAACACGCCCAGCACCAAATCTGCAATGGCCAGTGCAACAATGAACACATTGTGTGGTATAGCGCGTATCTTATAACTCTTGCAATATGTTATCAGCACCAATACGTTACCGACAACACTGAGTAAGAAAAATATGCATTCGACTACTAACAAAACCCAGGCAGCTTCTGGTGACAAATGCTGAATCAGTTGAAATGTTCGTGGGCCACTTTGATTTGCTGGTGGCATTGCCATTGTACTGTTACCATCCATATTGTCAATTAAACAATACTTTTCCAAAAATGTTAAAAAATCTTCAATTTTCTTGTTCCTTGGTTTACTAGCTTTGTTAACACTTTTGCACCAATAAGTTTGGCTTTAGTTAAAAATTGTCCTTATTGTAACTCTATAATTAATCAAAATGTTCCGTATTACAATATTTTATAATGATGCACAAATTCCTTTGCGTATCTTCTTCGTAATTTCACTAACAAATGGTCTCAGCAGCTTAAAGATAATGTATTTTGCAGTGTAGAAAAATCCTCAAGTGTAGCATGCATGCAGTTCTCAACTGTGCTGCACAAACTGACCTACAAAGTACTCAATTTAGTATGCTTATATTACGCTCAGCCAACCTTGCCTCTATTATCCTTGCTTATTATTACACTAGATTTGTTATGCACATTAATGATGAAGCTGTGCCAGGCACCAATACATAGCAATTAGACAAGTTATTAGGTAAGAAGGTGTACTTTCTTCTTAAAAAATAAACGTGTCATTCTCATTAACGGCTATAATGAGTTTTTGAAGGTGACTAAGTTATTCTTTTTCTTATAAAGTATAATTTCAATTTTTAATACCCTTTTGTGTTTAAAATTTTAGAAGCTGTCAATAGAATTTTTATACAGGCCTAATAATAACTTGAATATGAATAGAGCACAATCACTGGAGCTTTTTCAATAGCCACTTTACCTATTATAAGTATAAGCGAATTTGGACCCTTTTTTGGAATAAATAAATTGTTTCCTACTGAGCAGTCACCTGTGCGGGCTTTATAATTGTGATCGAATGAATAAGGTAATTTTAAAAATCTTATCAACCCTTTAGAAATAGACTGCAATCAATAGTGTTTATAAATTAAGCTGAAAAAAAACGCCATATATAAAACATAGAATCTGGACTCGGAGTTTGGGAGGGTTGCTGTTATTTAGCAATAAAAGTCCACAAATAAAAGTGATTTTACAGCAGCTCTATATTTACTAATAAATATATATTTCTGTCATGCTGTATATTTTTGAAATGCATTTTTTTTATCGCATTCGCGAACCTATATCCTACCATTCGAACCCATTTTCCGGGTTTCGCACCAAAATTCCTGCTACTCAAACCGTCATTTCCGTAGACTCGCGTAAGTTGCCAGGAACTCACACAGATTTTCGTATGACGACGGAATAAATGCATGAACATTACTTGTATTATTTCTGAATCGTAGGAAATTGTCCGAGTTCCTGGCAACTTACGCGAGTTTACGGAAATAACGGCTCGAGTAGCAGGAATTTTGGTCCGAAACTCGGGAAATGGGTTCGAATGGTAGGAAACAGGTCCGCGAATGCGGATTGACGGTTCGAGTTTACGCTGGTTAGGTAGGCCTGAAAAATACTCCACACAATTTCGGCTGGATATTAAAATCAAAACAAGAACAATTATGTATTGGAGAAATATCATGTCGTTTAATGAAAACAAACTGTCTAGTGTTATATATAAGATTTTATATGACTTGAATATTAAAATGTATTTATTTCAGGTTGGCTAGATTTTGTTAGGAGAACATTGCAAGATTGCGGAATGAATATCATTTGGTTAACACAGGAAGTGCCTTGTAAACTGTGGCTGAAAAATGCAGTTTCCTTGAAATTAAAAGACCAATTCAAACAAACTTGGCATCATGAGCTGCTAAATTCTAATATGTATTCTAATTACAGAATCTTCAAAAATGTTTTTTCAGATTGTGTTGAACCATATTTGATTAATTTAAATGGAACTTTTAAAAAGATTTATTGTAAATTTAGATGTAGGAATATTGGTTTACCAGTACAGTTAGGTTTATACCACCATGTTGATTACAATCATAGATTACGTATTCTGCGTAACAACGGTTTAATCAGTGATGAATTTCACTATTTATTCGAATGTCCCTACTTTATTATTGAAAGAAAGTTTTATTTAAAAAGTATTATTATCAACACCCTTCCAGTTTTAAGTTTCAAAAAATGATACAATATGTTGACAAAAACTATACATTATTATTCAGAACATTTGCAAATTTGTAAAATATGTTGCAACCAAAATTTCACTATAGAGAATTGTAAATTTGTTAATATTTGTTACTTTTTAGTCTCCTTTTGAGACACCTTTTTGTAACTGTATTTAAGTGTAATATCTCTTGTGGCCTGAAAAGGGCTTTTTTGATAATAAACGAATTTAATTGAATTGAATTGTTTTGTTTTAAAATGAACTAGATACAGTAGTTACTATAGAGGTAGTAATGTTGCTGACTTGTAGGATCTTGTGAGTCTTGAAGTATATAATCATTTTACAGTCACTGCATACATTGTTTTAAAAAATACATAGATATATAAATCCTACAACAGATTAATTAATTGACTTTATTTATTAGTTTATTTATGTTTGCATTCATAAATAAAAAATACCCAGTACCTTTCGGAACAACTTATTGGAACCACAATACAACCTTCTTGCAAAATTTTGAACAGTTAAATGAAAAGATTACATAGCAGAAGTATTCGTTTTTGAGAAGGTAGTAATTTGAAGACTATGAAAATTTACTTTTCCTATCTGATACATGCAGCAAGTGGACTCTTTTGTATAAAAGCTTTTTTAAAACACAAACTTCAATAGTCTAACACCCCTACATATACAAAACTGAAACTTGGTCAAAATTAACTCTCTCAGATTTTTAAATTGTGCCATTCGAAAGTTATGACTCTTCGTAGTTCAAGAGCAAGAAAAAAATTCATTTTTCTGACACCCATATATCTAGAAGCACTTAAAAATGGAGAAAAATTTGAGTGAAATCTGAGATACTTTATTAGAGATCCCTATTGAAATTAAATTTTAGCAATGTTTCAGCTTTGCATCTGTAGAGGTTTTGAACTTATATATTTTTTGAAGTGAGGTTTCACCGAAAATGGATTCCTTGCTTACATTATTACATGAAAAATACAAGTAAAGTACGAAAGTAATTTTAGATAATCATTATTAGTACCTTTCCAAAAATATATAATTTTATTAGTAAATATATATATCTTTTTAATTAACTACCCAAAATTATCCTCAAAGTATAAAGTGCGAATAAGTTGCCCGAACGGGACTAGTCACCCGTGTGCACATAGTTAGTGCGCATATTTCAGCTGACAGACGTCGCCGAATGATTTATTAAGCATGAGAAATATTTTTTTTGCTAAAATTTCAGCTGACAGCTAAGACTATTTCAGCTGTCAGATGCGGTTGACTGGCAATGGGAAACAGGACTGACTTTCTAAAGCAACGTCGCCAAATCATTTATTTAAGCGTGAAGAACTCTTTTTTCTCAAGTTTCAGCTGACAGCTGAGGCAATTTCAGATGGCAGATACCGTTTTGCCACATATCCAGCTGGCTAGTGAATTTGAAAAAAACAGCTTCTATGTGAATTGGGAACAGATATGGCCTTCCAAGCTTCCAACAACTGGTTTATATGCGCATGAAACATGTAAAAAATATGTTCGCTATATAAACCCTACAAAAAAATTATGTTCCTAAAACAATTCAAGTTGGAAACAACTTTCTTTAATTTATTGTTGTTTTAAATGTGGCAAAAGTGATATATAACATTGACTAACTTTTTCCGAGTTTATTGTGTCAATAAAACAAATAATAAATCAATTCGTAATTAATGTCATACAATGTCCACAAATAGTACTTGTATATAATAATAAATTGTAAATTAATAAAATGTAATAATAATTTAATAAGTGGTAAACTCAAACTTGCGCCAAATTTACGCTCACATATTGCTTCACCCGAAACGTTAACTATACGTGTATATATAGGATGTCGGAAATACCTGAGTTAAATTACAATTAAAGATATTATACAAACAATCAAACTGAAAACATGCAAAGTGAACGGCTTTTAAACATTGACAACATGCAACTTATCTCATAATTAACTCAATAAAGAAATTAAAAAATACATAATTTTTATCTAAAACATGTCATAAAGGCATGAGATATCAAGATTTGTACTGTAAATGTATTGCGAGTTTGTTAATTGATATATCGGTGAATTATTTGGGAAAACTGTGTTGAATGGCGAATGAGGTGTAAAAATTGCTGGTGAATGGTGATCTGTGGGGGTATACACTCCCCTCGTATTTTATATAGTCACTATAAGTATATCAACATTAAAATCACAAAAAAATGTAGTCAGCATAAAATCACCAAAAATTGGATATTTTAAAAATAGATATATTTTATTTATATCAACATTAAATTCACAAAAAATTGGATATTTTAAAAATAGATATATTTTATTTATATCAACATTAAATTCACAAAAAATTGGATATTTTAAAA
>JAOXYB010096937.1:0-39068 GCA_028565635.1 Phoronis ovalis
TCCTATTAAGAGGATTTTCCACGCCCACAAATTTATGTTTGGTCACCAAAACAACATTTTTACGAAAACTGAAAGCCGAAATATTAACATTCTGATATTCTGGCGGCCATATTGGAATATAATGGCAGCCATTTTGAAATTATAATCTGATATCCCGGTCTGATATTATTTGTTTTCCTCTAATAAACATCATTCCAAGATGGCCAACTGGTGACCATGTTTGTTCCCAAGAGGGCACATCAGGTTCTGTCATATACTAGAATGACCCAGCGCTAACTAGGCTATTCAACGGTAGATTCACGAAGAAAAAAGATGGTGTAGTGTGTTTTTCTAAGTAGCATTTTAGAATGACATTGCATAAAAAGTGTGTCAAATGATGATCCAAAACTTCAACATTTATTGTATACGATACTTCGTTTTACATATGTAAGACTTAAAGCAACTACTTCAAAAAGTGACTACTCACCAGAGCTGCAAATCACATACAACCTAGAAACATAAACTGATTCTAGGGATGAGATGGGCATCTGACATTGCAAATGTCTTGTATGTAGAGAAAAATCATAAATTTCAGCTTTGACCTAAAAATGTTCTTTGTCTAAAAATGCAGAAAACATCGATCATTTGATAAAAGTCAAAGAGGAGTATTTATGTATTTTAGCAAAAAAAGAACAACATCTTAATGCACTAATAAAATGTTAAATAATGCTACAGATATGTTGCTAAACAACCTGAAAATTCTCAAAGTCAGTTTCTTGGGAATGTACATATAGGGACTTCACCAAAAAAAATTGTATGCTCATTTTGGTAACTCATCAAAAAGTTAATTTTCAAAATATTTCTAATGATTTTTTAAAAATATATTCACGGATTTTTAGTGAAAAATAAACATGTCTTTGTTTATACTTTATTTATTTTCTGTCGGTATTTATGTACATGTTCTAGTTTGTTTAGTCAAAAAATATCCAACTGCTATAGTGCCCCGGGGGGCTCACTTAAAAAAAGTCGGGTACACATGCTTGTCCGAAAAAACGGGTAAGGGGTACCTTTTTCGCCATTCGACGGGGTTCCTGGGAACCCCGTTTAGGGGTCGATTTTGGTGGAAAACCAAATTTTGGAGTATGTTTTTGGCAAATGTATCTTCCCGTTTAGGGGTTGGTTTTTCACGTACACCTTCCGTGTAGGGGTCCTTTTTTCAGTGGGAGCAGCAAGCATTACCTTTTGGTGACCATTTTGCATTTTTTTTAAAATTTAGTGTATTATTTTGTTTTGACGTTTTTTTTTTTTGGTTGTCGATTTTTTTGGGAACCGTTTGTTTGGTTGTTAATTTTTCAGGGAAAACTTCCCGTTTAGGGGTACCTTTTTTAGCAAAATCCCCCGGTTAGGGGTTGTATTTTGATCCTCCACTTCCCATTTAGGGGCTTATTTTGCACCCTACGGATGAGCATGGGTACCCGACTTTTTTCAAGTGGGCCCCCGGGTGTAGTGCATGCCATGAGCCTTCACGATTTATCCAGACAGACTGTAGCTTATTATGAAAGGTTCATATGAGTAATAATCAAGCAAACAACATTTATATAAGACCTCTAGCTATTTTGAACATTTCTTTAATGAAATAAAATATAAATAAAATAATGAATTAAAAGTTTTATTGTTAAGTTTTTATATAGTTATTGCATGGGATATAAAATATGAAATCATTGGATATTCTGTACAATGTGCCAAGTTGGGCACCAAGCTAGACAAGTGGCGTGAATCAACTCAATAATACTGGCCATCTATCAGCATTTTTATTTAGTATGCAAGGAAGATTATATACAGTTACAAAACTTAAACAATATTTGTCCTTGAATAACTGTTGATATCAGATATCTGGTCCAACAGAATAGCTTTCTAAATTTCAGCAGACTTTATTTATACTGAATTTTGGGTGTTGTAATAAAAGTAGACACTTTTGAAAAGGAATAAACTTAAAAATTATGAAAAATTACTTAACTGTCGCATGAATGTGGAATCAGTAAAGAAGGCTATTCTGCAAAGATCTACTTGTTTTTTGAAATTCAACTTTCATAAGAAAGCTCCAACATAGTCACAGATTTTTTAAATTTTGCTTTATACTTTAATGATGTGCTTCCAAAGTATGATATAAATGTCAGAAAAAATGAAAAGATTCTAGCAGTTGAATTTTAATGGATCACAAATTTTGAATAAAACAAACTCTGTGCGAAGCTCTCTTTGGTCTTTGATCCTTGTAAATCAAACAAAACTGATCCTATACATAAATTGTAAAATTAGTTTATAAGGCACAAACGTTTCACATTATAATTTTGTGTAACTAGTTTCTTTTTTGTATAGTTTGTTCCTTTGTTGTATTTTTGTTGTTTTGTTTTGTTATTCCCTCTTCTTCTTTGGTATTTTCATACTATTTTCATATGGATGCTTTCAAAGTCTGGTTACAATTCCATCAATTACGGCCTGTGTTGTTTTTCTATCCTACCATATACCAGAAGACAGAAATAATGAGTGCATTTTATATATGTAATAGTGTATACTATGCATGTAGCATGTCAATAAATTGAAGAAATATTTTTTTTAAAGATTAAAATGAAAGATGATTCGTATATATTTTTTTTTATATTTTTTTTAGAATATTAGTGTCAGTCTAGGATATATAAAACTCTAAGTGTACTAGTTCATACTTTCTTTAGACTGTGCAGCCGACATAACACGCGATTTTCGAAATTACCACCAGGTGGTCTTCAGTCGGCCATAGTGAAAACTTGTTTTCAGTCCTGTCTGCTTGAACTAGGATATATAAAAATTGAAGAATCGACTGCAGGCATAATACATGATTACACTGGATGTTTTCATCTTAATGACAGGCTAAACATTATAAAGAGACATCATCGTGCCATCTTTTGTATTTGGAGGTATGAACACTCAAAATATTTCCGGTATAAACATTTCCTTAGATATACCCTGGTAGAAAGCAGCTGGGAACAGAGGTTGGACGGACACTTGCATTTCATGTTGTCGTAGATGTGGGACTAATATATCTTAGTTACATTAGTCCCAGTAGTAGATGAGACGAAGATTGAAATTGTGGATTCATCTTTGAGGTTTGTGCAGGGATCTTGTGTTAAAGTTGTTGAGACAATAATTGAATACACCACTCCGGGTGCCGGATGTGTAAACTTAAGCAGGTCTAGTTCTGGTTCATGACATTCCGTAATCTGACGTGCGAGCTTGTGCGAACAGTCATGGAACCTTGCATAGCTGGTTACAGTGTCCAAATTTCGTAATGTATGTAATTCCTACCAGATTAGTTCATATATCACCATTCTACTATTATCCGTTGGATACTATTATCCAACTTAATTGAACTCTCGGTCATTGTACTATCAGTATCACCATTTGCAACCCCCGCACAATGCAAAACTTTAATTCTTTTCACGTACTCGTCCGTCGTCTTCACTTCAGAGTAAGCATATTGTGAGTTGATATATTGGGGAACTGTTTTTGAAAACATATGGTGAACGGTGATCGAATAGCACTGGTGAATGTGAATGACTCGGAGGTTTAGACATTTCTGATGAATGGTGAATTTATGTGATCTGTGGGGAGTATACACTCCCCTCTCTAAAGCTTATTCAAGTATGTGTAAGCTAACTCAAAAGTTTTGATTGATAGGCTATGCATATCATTCAGCATATATAGCATAGTTTTTCTCATATATAGTTATACGTGCTGTCGTATTACACGTACTTCTCGTCTGACACTGATCTGATGTGACAAAAATTCACATGACTGTGATTTTAAGTTTAATACAAACTTTTTACATGCACAGTGTATTTTGTTTCTGCAGTAGCTCATCATTAAACTATATCCTAACCGATGTTAAGACTGCAGGGAACTGGCTACAATATTACCTACTATAAAAATGTTGAAATTCAGCAAAGAAAAATTATCTTGCGCACTTGCCTCCATTGTCCACTTATCTTAATATATTCTACACATTTTGAAACTTTCTTCTAATTATCTGACCACACTTACAATTTATGTTGTAATCCTAACTGTTTTATAGAACTATGTTTAACCAATGTTTCTGGATTTCACACTTTTAAGTTGGTTTTTTTTTTAAAGAAATACTGTCAAAAAAGTATTTATGCATACTCAGTAGGATCAAATTTAGTTTTGTATATATTTTAGAACAGTGATTCAAGAAATTAGCAAATATTAAACAACACTTACGCCGAAAATGTTTATTGCAATTATCATAAAAGATACCTTCGCTAGTACTACCAGGTACTGAGCTTGTACAAGAGAAGGAATATGATTTATCTAATAATTTGATTGTGTATGGTAAAAATTGTCTTAAATTAATATCTTATGACTAGCCAAGAAGAAAACAATGTCAGCTGTCCATGTGAGTTCTGGATGCATGACTCTATTACTATTTATTAAAGTTTTTTCACTATCACTTTATACAGTAATTAAGCTTTAGGCTGAATCTGCCTTAGTAGGGTAAACCAAATTCGGCTCGATATTTTATTTATAGAAAAGATGGCTTGTTATATTGGTGTGGATGTTGGAACAAGTAGTGTCCGTGCAGCTCTTGTGACTGAAACTGGTTTCGTAAAGTGTACATCGGTACAACAGATAAAAATTTGGAATCCGAGACCTGGATATTATGAACAATCTTCCGAGGATATTTGGCAAACTGTTTGCACAACAGTTAGAGTAAGAATACACATTTCATTTAGATTTAATAAAAAATACTTTTAATTAAAACTAATGTAAACTAAAAGCATGATGCATTTAACATCGGTGCTTTAAAGTAAACTGTCATAATGAGCGAGGGCTCAAATTAAGGGCTCTATAGGTATATATAATTAAGTAACATTACTTTTTAGTCCCCAACAGATGTAATCTGGGGGGGGGCTTATAATTTGGGTTCTGTCCGTCCTTCCGTTCGTCCGCAGTTGTTTCACGAAAATGACTGGGTGGATTTCTTTTGATATTTATTGGATATACAAGGTACTACAGGGGATAAAGATAACGTACAAACTTATGAGATCTAATGTGGACGACTGTCAGCCATGTTTGATGTCCTTCTGGAACTGTTTCGTGAAACTGTCAATTTTATAGGGATCACACACATTTTGTCAGTTGCTAAGGAAGCAAGAATTTGGTCGCAGAATTTGGTTTCAGCGCAGATTCAAAAACTCGTTGTTATAGTATTCCGTGCAAATTTTTTAGCAAAATTACGAAACTTTTTTTTGTTTCTGGCATATAAAAAACATTGCTAGTATACAAATGTACATTTTACATTTCAAAATCTTAACAATTTCGCTGAAAATGGTAACTGTACAGGTATCATGACCTACTCAAAGAAAAAAAATATCAGCTATACTTTTGTTGTTGTCTTTTTACTTATAATAACTAAAATTGCATTTCCATGTTGTTTTTTTAAATAGTTATAGGGTTGCTGTTATAAGGCAGCAAGTATATTGGCTTAATTTTGTATGATTTTCTTCCAAGTTTATATATTGATAATCATCACATATCAGTACAATTATTATCAAATTATCTGGTTGGGGGCTATGTCACAACTGTGACTTGTTTAAGCAAAAACACTACTCATTCTTACTTTGATACTTATTTTAATGTTTTTTATAAATAAAGTGTTTTATCATGTTTTTGAAAAATGAATGGAAATATAATGTTTTCAGTATTTAAAGTTTTGCAACTAAATATTATAATCTCTGTTTTTGCAGAAAGTGATAGGAAGCACATCGACAGATGAAATTCGCGGAATTGGATTTGATGCTACATGTTCTTTGGTTGTTTTGGATACTGATTTCAAACCACTGACGGTGTGCCCTTCTTCAGGTACTGTGAATTTAGTTATGCGGCTCAATGTAGGAAGTAGCTGAATCATAAAGACTAGTGTTTACATATTCATAAAAGCCTTCTTCCTGTGTCTAAACTTCCATTTAAGTAATAGTCCCACCTGAAGTGTCTACTAAAATAAATGAACTTCCTTAGTTGTAGAAACTTTATTTATACGAGATGTTTAGTTTTTATATCTATTCCTTCAGGATGTTGTGTATTGCTTTATATTGTTATGTTTTTGGTTTAGGAGAAAATGAAAGAAACGTTATCATGTGGATGGACCATCGAGCAGACAAACAGGCTTCAGTGATAAATTCAACTAACCATGAAGTATTGAAATATGTAGGAGGCCAGATATCACTAGAAATGGAAATGCCAAAGCTGTTATGGTTAAAGGAGGTGATTGTAGAAATAAACTTTTAATAACCCAAACATGGTCAGGATAGAGACTCAGATTTCAGGGAGTTCCATTTACATGATTACATTAGTTACGTTTATTGCAATACATGCTGTTATGTTTACCTGTGGCACTCATTTTTTGTCAATCCACATTTTATTGCATTACAGAAGAAACAATTCAAATTTTAGAGAAGAAGAATTTTATTTGTCACACTATTAAGGAAATGTTTTTTCAATTTTATGAAAATATTTGAATAATAAATACAGAAAGATTTGTTTTTTATATATACTGAATATTATTTCTGTGAAATGATCTGTAACCATTATTTTATTTACTGTTAATAGTGGTACATAAACATGTTTAATTTTACAGAATATGAATGAAAGTTGTTGGCAAAAGGCTGGACATTTTTTTGACGTACCCGATTTCTTAACTTGGCGAAGTACAGGTAGTCCATCTAGGTATGTTTCTGGTTAATATGTACAGTATTGAGCTAACAAGTTTCATGAACATGTAGTACCATCCGCTGTCTTTTTGGCTAAAACATTGTGAAAAGGAATACAAAATGCTATAACTCCTCCAATCATTGTTATTCAGCTTAGTTTAAAAATGAGACACTTTTTTAAGTTAAAACTAAATATTTCTAATTATCCATTGGAAGTTGCCAGTAGTGAAATAAATATTATGATGCTTTTTGTTCTTTATTTGAATTTCTGCCAGAACTGACCACATGCACATTTTTACAGACTGTATGTTGAGCACAGGATGGTTTATCTTTATAAAAAGAGCCTACCAAATCCGTACTGACACTATTTTCTGACAATGCATGAAGCTTAAGAATAAATATTTTCTCATGTACAGGTCATTGTGTTCATTGGTGTGTAAATGGGCATATGTTGCAAGTTCTGCCGGTCACACTGGCTGGAGTGATGATTTCTTAAAACTGATTGGACTTGAAGAGTTGACTTACAACAATCATGAAAAAATTGGTAAAACAATCTCAAAATAAATTCTTTAATTAATACATTTTTATTTTTCATTCTCCCAACTTGTTTTCATATTAAACCTGCAGTGCAAGTCTTTATAAGTAACTTTAATTTAACCTACATTTCCCCTTCTGTAGGGTTATAAAAACAAGTTACTAAATCACCATTTTTAAAATTTTGCATTCAGTTAAGATTTGGGAAAACAGCTTCAAAATCTTAACAAAAATTAAATCTTCTCTTGGCAGTACATTGCCAGTGACTTTGATGCATCACTTGTGCACATGTACTTTACAAATCTTAAATCTCGTGGTAAATGTACCCTATGCTTGCAGGTAATGATGTTTTAACACCTGGTAAACTATGCGGCAAATTGAGTGATTCCGCTGCCAAAGAACTTGGGCTGAGTGCAGGTATTGCTGTTGGAACATCCTTAATTGATGCACATGCAGGAGGTTTAGGTAAGCACTGCTTTTTTAAGCATAATAATTATCAAAATGTGATAGTTATATTAAATTGGTTTAATTGGCAAAAACAGATTAAGTAATTTAAACATTTGGCATGGATGCCCATTTGATGCTATATTATCAGTGATTGTTGTCCAAATGTTTAAAATTTAAAAAGTCATTAATTTTTGCTGACCAATGATGTCATTTGTTAACTTGCATGTGGGTGTGAGTTTGTGTCATGCCTCTGACTAAGCACCTTTATCATTACACTAACATTTTGATTTGGCAAAACTATTTCAAGTCAATAAAATTACCATGTGGTGATTATACCCCTGCCAATAGGATATAAAGGGGTGGTCAGTGAATGTGTTACTCTTTCAGGTGTTCTGGGTTGTCAAGCTTCAGTGCAAGATTTTACTACCTGTAATATTCCAGTCTCATCACGACTAGCTATTATTTGTGGTACATCAACTTGTCATATGGCTGTTAGTCCTGGTCCTATATTTGTTCCTGGCGTTTGGGGACCATATTATTCTGCTATGGTTCCTGGTATGTGGTTAAATGAGGCTGGACAAAGTGCAGCTGGTAAACTGGTAAGGGAATACACAAATTTAAGCCATTAAGGTCTCATAATATGTAAATTCTGCTATAAACTTGATCATTGTACTTGACTGTCTGATTACAATGCTTTCTCGACAGTGTACACTACCAGGATTCTGATCATAAGCCAATAAAACTGAGAATTTCCGATAAGTTTGATTGGCAAAAATAAAACCAAAATACCACACTTATAGATTGCTGAGGTAATTAAATGCAGTAAAAAATGGCTAGTAAATGTTCATGATTACTTACTGAAACTAAACTTTTGTGTTATTTTCCTGACTGTAGTGAAAGGATTGCCACGTATACATAACACTTATTTTTCACAATTATTACAGAGTATTTAGCATTTTTTTCACACTAGTACGTTTTCCCCCATTCAGTATTCCAGGGTAAACTTTCATACTAGTTGCTGATCCAGGTTACTTTAGCACAATTTTATAATTGTAAATTTTTTGTTACTTTTAGTTTATTTGTTAGTTCTTTTTTCATGTATGAATTGTTAGTATTATTTATTTTGTGCTACGTAGTGTGATTTTGTATTTTAATTTAATTTGTATAATATGTATCTTTCAGTTTATATAGTATTCATTAAACTCGGTATAAAACCGCCTTTTCTTTCACATACTTCAACACATAAAATTGCTTTTTATTTGTAGATTGACCATATTGTTGAAACCCACAGTGCTTATGCAGAAGTAAAAGCTCAGGCAACAGTTAAGTATGTTCGAAATAAAGTCTCAGATATCTTTGTTAAAATTCCAATTAAAATTAAATGTAAGATTGGTACAGGCAATTCTCTGGAAACTTAAATTAATGAAATCCTCCTTAGATTCAACACAACAGATAAAAATAATGTAGTTTGTAACCTTGCTTTTGAACTCTACATAAGTGTTCAGCTCCAGTGGATGATTTATTTAGAGATCGAATCTTTCTTGTGTAGGAATCAACATGTGTATGAATATCTTAACAAGTTACTGGAAACAGTGGCAAAACAGAAGAAATGTTACATAGCTGAACTCACAGAAACCATACATGTTTGGCCTGATTTCCATGGAAACCGTTCGCCTCTTGCTGATTCAACCCTGACTGGTATGGTAAGTAGTGTTGGTTTTATCTTCTGAATCAGATACATTGAATTTACTGCATGCTACTAGAACTGGATTCATACATGTCAAATTTGCAGACTATTTTTGGAGATTACACAATTTTCAATTTTCTATGAAAAAGATGATTGTAAAACTGTTTTAAAAATGGGAAACTCAGTCTTCTGATCCTGACAGTAGACATGGCAGCTATGCAGACACCAGCAGGTTCATTTAAACAAAACTTGTTTTTTTAGGATAACATAAGATAGAAACTATTTGATCATAGAAATAATCCATAAAATGAATACAATATTATATTAATGTATTTTCAGGTAAGTGGTTTAACCCTGGCATCTGGTGAACAAGAGTTAGCTTGTCTTTATCTTGCGACTGTGCAAGCATTAGCCGTAAGTATTTGATCTACCTGATTATTTTCTGTTGTTTTTGTTTATATTTGAATGTCTTTATACATTCTTGTTATATACAATGTTAACCTTCCATTACAAATAGTAATTAATTAACTAATAAAATGTTTTTCTTATTTTGTAGGTATTTAGTATGTCAGTTCTTTATAATTGTAAACAATTTTTGCATTTTAGTGTGGAACGAAGCATATCATAGATTCTTTAGCTAAGTGTGGTCACGCAATAGAGGTTTTATATGGATGTGGTGGATTGTGTAAGAACAAGCTTTACATTCAGGCTCATGCTGATGTCACAGGTCAGTCCTTATGCACTTAGTTGTCTGTTTTTGGCCATACTAAGTAATAGCAATAATTTGCCAAATGATATTGCTTTATAATTATGGTTTTATAGTACATTGTACTCCGCTTCCGATAGCCGACAGGGAACAACTAATGAAATAGTTATTGCCAATGGGTCACAAAGTTTAGTTTAGTTGAATTTCAATGAACTTGGGTAATAATATTTGATAGTAACACTGTAAAATGGAGTTATTAATTCTCGTTTATATTAGGCTTTCCTATTGTTCTTCCGGACAATGAAGAATGTGTTTTGGTGGGAGCCGCCATATTGGGTGCATGTGCATCCGGAGATTTTGGTTCTATTCAGGATGCTATGACCAAGATAGGAGGAAAGGGAAAACTAGTCATGTCTGACACTCAGGTTGCAAGGTATTTTGAGTTAGCTGTTAGATGTATAATCACACCTCAGAATATTCTGCAGCCCCACTAATAATAATCATAAGCTTATTTCAAGGCTCTTTAGAGTGCCTAACATCCACTCATTATCACATGCAATCGTTTTCCATTCCCCTAAATTTAGTTTTTTATATATGGATCTAATTTGTTAGACATTCACCACCAGTTCATCTAGCACGGATAATTTATGGGTCCCACCGTACCCTCACCTAGTTTGTTGAACACTTACCTTGATTATGTGCATATAAAATTAGAAGGTGAGTGTTTTAACGAACTTGGTGAGAGTGTGACCCATAAATTATCCGTAGTGGTGAGCGTCCAATGAAAAGGGTCTGTGTAAAATGATTTGGGTGACTGAAAAACAATTGTACCGTATTTAGTTTTGTAGAATGTGATTTGTAAATTCTTGTTTAATTACACCTATTCACTGCCTCCAGCGGGTTACTAAGTGAGCTGCATCATTATAATTCAAACTAGGAAGTTTATTAACTTTATTACCAAAATGGAAAACCTTCAAGTCCATTAAAAAAAAAAATTGAACAGTGGACCAAACTGTACAAAGGGCTTTTAATGATACACGAGTATATATAGGCAGATTATAGCTAACAGTGCGTTAACAAAGTGCTGAATTTTTTTCAGATTTTATGAAAAGAAGTACAAAGTATTCCTAAAGATGGTAGAACATCAGAAAGAGTATAGCAGTATAATGCAGGCACAATAATAATTATATCATGAAAATACAGATAAATTAAAATATAACAGCTAATAACACGATGCCATTCTAAATGGTCAAAAACATTTTTTAATTTATTTTTGCAATTAAAACTATTACTTGAAGTATTTCTAGTAATTTTACCTTGCATGTCAAGTTGATTTTAGACTTTAAAACAATTAATACTTAAAGCTGTGATTATAGAAGAATTACTTGAAGCTCTAGTGAAATAATTTATAAAAAAAATTGTCATGTAATATAGTAATACTTTAATATATTGTTAACATTTTATAATGCACTGTACACATATACAAAACTACAAAATTACAACTCCAACTCATCCATGTACTGGTACAAACTTGGATTCATAAAATCCAACAGATAGTTACTTCATCTTTGGAAATATTCAGTCATTGAATAACTTTCTGGGAGCAGTTTTATTGTCCTGCTACGACAAGTTATGCCAACAATTAGTTCTGCAGGAAAGGCATTACCGCATTAGTTTGAACTGCAGCAGGAATCTTTGTGAACATTTAATCTACATCATTGTCATAGCATCACAAAGCGTTTGCGTTCTAAAATTTGAATGTTCCCATGAAGTTCAAGGTAATGCCTTTGCTGCATAACTAATGTTCTCATTGCAAAATGCGATGTCACAAACAAAATACCACTATACCACAGGGTCGCATTCTGTTGCAAACAATAGTAATACTGGTGTGTAAGCAAGAATTACGATGCTCTGCAATCTTGTTTAACACACTTTACATGGAACTGGAGTAAATAGTTCTTTTTAATATGGTTGCAGGCATCTTGGGAAGTAGACAGTAAGAGAATAAAGGTTATGGTACAATTATTGCAAGGCACTGTGTGAGTGACACTTTTCCTTAGACTGAAGATGATGTGACAATATCTTGTCACTGACACAATAGATCTTGCGAAGTCTGCTGTTCATGGTACCAGTATATTATATCTTCTTAGTCTGATGATGTCGATTTGACACCTGATGATGAGCCAAAACTTTCATTTGAAGCTACAAATAAAATGCCGTTTTTCATAATTTGTACAAGTGAATAAATTTATTTCATAAATTGTAGAGAAACAACTGCTAATGACTTGCTTTTTTATCCGCTCTACATTGATCACAATCGTACTCTGCTATGATATTGACTACATGGACAAGTTTGTGCTCGACTCATGAAGCATGAGAACAGCTGCAATACGGTGATTGGCAGTTTTATATTTTAGTATGGAAATTCATTATTACGCCTTTACCTTCTGTTTCTGGGTCTAAAACACTGCTATCATTTGATTCGTCGTGGATGTCTCTTCGATCAGTACTTCGCCTGAAAACAAATCAAATATGAGAGAATAAGTATTTTTCTGTCTTATTGCTGCTGTCTGTTATAACTTGATGCATCAATTTTCTTGACATTCTGAACTTTTAAGCTGCTGCCAGAACAAACCGATAAGCAGTAAATAAGCTATACATACAAACAATGAGGACATTTACATTAAAATTTTACTACCAGGGTGAACTGAAATTTATTACTTTCATCCCTCCTCCTCTATGATTTTTTCTTCTCTTTGTGTTTTCAATTCACTTATGTTCAAAATAACCGATTTCTAATGGTAGCCCGATCAGTAATTTACTTTTTGGAATGGGTGAATAGATGCATTTAAAAACTCAGTACCTAGCTTTTCTTGGGGGAGATTCTTCCGGCGATTCCTCTCGCGTCCTTTTTTCTGCCGAACTTTCTGTATCAGGCATTGATTTTACCTCTTCACTCATCTTGAGCTGCTGAATTCTCCAGTCTATGGCACCAAACAACTGATCTGTGTCTTTACTACTACTCTGGAAATCATAACACAAACTTAAAATATACAGTTGTTGAGATACGCAGTAGAGTAGTACCCTTGTCTTTCATGTCAGATGTTGAAGTACCCTGTTTGGCATGTAATTTCTTAAACGAGTAAAATTTACTTCCAACACTGGGGGACTGTAACCCTTATGGCTGGGATATCATGTATAAAAGTGTAAACTGAATGTTACATAAAGTTGGGTAAATGTATTTGTTGATACAAGATGTTGTTTACATTTCGACTTTTAATAAAATAATTTATATCACATTTCAAACTTTGTATATTAATATATAAATCATAGTTTAATAATCAACTCTATTGAAACCAGCTCTTTTTTAAGATACTGGCCTTTTTGGGCTGAAAACAAATTGCAACTGTTAATAGGATACGTGTACAGCAAGCATTTACTGTCTTGCACTTTTAGTATGTAAACATTTCCAAAACATAATTCATTCACATGTAGTACTAGAAATGCATTGAATATATAAAAGCTGGCATCGCTAAACCTGATAAATATTACTCGGACAAATTGCTCACCATAATCAGGAATATTTTAACTCCACCCTCATCCATAGCTGTAAGTCTCACACTTTTTTCACTGGCCTTTTGTATAGTCATTCCACTCCAAATTTTACTGTTGAGTATTACCCGCAAACTTCCCGAAGTACGCATCACTGACAAAAGAAAATTACACCAGATGCACTGATATGGATATTGAGGTTTGACAATGACCAAGCCACCTAAATCTTGAACTGTTAGATAAAATTCACTGAATTTCACTATTACATCAAAAATAAGAACTCGTACTTGAGTTTTCAAATTGTTGGTTTATACTGAGTACATGAGCTTATGTGGATTGGAATACGGTGAACCTCATACAAATAAAATGTGTTTACACGTACTACAATGTGTTTTAAAATTATATTGTGACATTCTAAGTTCAAGGAGGCGTGTTTATTTTTAGAATACTACATTTCAAGAGTTCATGCATCTAGTTTTCAAAATGTATGCACTTACCTACTCTAGATTGCAGCTTATTAATATCTGAGGACATATCATTAAGGCGTAAAATACCTCGGCCCCGCTCTAACCAGTTTGTAGTTGCAGCCTCAAAAACAAAGACTTTACCATTCATCTGGCAAGAAGGAATGAAATATCAGAATGACAGGTTTAGGGAATGCAAATGTTAATTAAATTAATATGCACCAACTTAGTGAGAATATTATGAACTCTTAAACGAATATATATATGCCACTAGAGAAGTTAACTATTTTTTCTTAGACCATCTCCAAATTCACAAGTCCGTACAACTACAGAATTTATTCAAATATGTTTTTATAACGTTAATGCTTTTTTACCTGTAATACATTGGATTCATTTTCTTCCCCGGTTACAACTTGCACCTCTTCGTATTCCTGTATCTGTGAATGTTTAGCCTGATACTCGCTGGCTGATTCTGCTAATGTTTTACTGCTTGGACTGGTTGTGCCTACAATAGCATAGAATCATACAGATGCTGAATGCTTCATAGCATGTGTCCTGCAATATTTATCATTCGATTTTGCACCTAAATGTGTTATTATTCAGAGTTGGTGTTTTCATACAAACTGCATTGGTTACACAATAAAAATACCGTGAATATACAAAAATATACTGAAACACAGAAATGTTATTTCACCTTAATATTAAGATATTTGAAATTTCTGGACAAACAGAAACATTAGGAAGAAATTTATTGCAATATTAATGCACCATAGTGACCAAGCACAAAACAAAATAAACTACTTAAAATTAACACTGATACACTGAAAATATTGTTGGTATACATTACAAGTGTACAGTGCCCACAATGTTATTTCGTATAAAAGATCATGGTTACATTTGAAATCACAGTTCTACCGAATATCAACAGGCTTACATTAAGTTTTTTTAGACGATTCTGCCAGAATGTTAGTACCTTAATTTCTGCAAAATATCTCTACTGGAGGAAGCAACTGTATACTGCACCTGACATTATAGTAACTTTATACTGTACCTTGTGATAGTAACTGTATACTGTACCTTATTATAGTAACTGGATACTGTACCTTATTATAGTAACTGGATACTGTACCTTATTATAGTAACTGGATACTGTACCTGACGCTTCTGCCTTTTCTTCAGTTGATTTTTCATTCTCGTCTGCTTTGCTAGCTGCTGCATTGGAAACTCTTACAGACAGATTTTCACCAAAGACAAATCCTGATGCTGAACTATCCCCATTTGTTTCAGATTCTGCATTTTTTGTCAGGTTTTCAGGTATATTCTGTAACATGGTGGTACATTATAAACAGCAAAAATAAAATATGATGACTGATACACTCTTTAAAATACAAAATTTGTGTAATCAACAACAACATTTGTGTTGAGTTTACGTATTATATTTTATTTCAAACGATACAATGCAGGTCAAGTGTTTGGTGTTGAGGCAGTTCAGCTGTCAGCGTTAGATAAACTTAGCAAAGGCTTCTCAGAACATTTCAGTACCTGACAGCATTAGGAGCGGCTTGATTCATCCCTTTTTCACTGGGTTCATTTTTAATGGTTAACAGAGAATATTTACAGCTTACCGTGACTCTGTCTTCTAAATTTTGACCAAATAGATAACCAGAGGTAACAGAATTACCACTGTCACTTAAAGAACTGTAAAAACAAATAGCAGTCATCAGTACTGTAACTTATTTAACATGTACAGTGTAATCGTTTTACACACAAATAACATACAGTTAAATTCATTTCAATCATTTGAAATACAAGTTGTTGAAAAAAAGGAAGTATCTTGTCTCATTCCTGCTTCTTCTAGTTTCAACATCATAATATAAATTAGCTCGCCAATAGTGAAAACTTTTTAAAAAGCCCCTCCCGCTGTAATTGAGCTTTAAACACCCCTTATACCCCCATAATCCTAATTATTTTCAGGTCCTCCCCCTTGATAATTTTTAACGGATCAGTTCTTACACGATGGAAACCAAAAGAAATTTGCTATTCACCTGTCTGGATTTTTCATAAATTGGGTAAAATAACTTCCTGATGAATTTAGGCTTGCAGAAGTTTCTGTTGAATCTGCAGTCTTTTTGGTATCATCTTCACCACTTACGGCAGCATCTGTGTCAGTATTATCAGCTTTCTCTTCCGTCTCTTTACCATCACCTTCACCTTCAACAGAAGATTTTAATAGTCAAATTACAGATTTTTTATACTCTGTTAGTCAGAGGTAACCTTGTTGAATTTGTTAGAGAAACTGTTTTATTTAAGAGTACATGAAGTAGACACATCATTAGCTCATGTAAGTGACACTATATTTTGTTAAATTTACATGCTGTTAATAATTTTTCAAGAAAGTAAAGCTGTGACGTTTAATTATTCATCATTTATAATGTAATAGCATGAGAATATTTTGGGAGAAGATTTTGTATGTAAAACGCCAAAATATTTGTCTTATGATTATGAGCGAGCCTAATAGGGTGTTCACTGCATGGCTGACATGCCTCGGCTGGTTGTCTGGGCTGGTTATATAATATATATCACTCTTATATTATTGCTTCTATACACAATTCTATATATTTGATGTCTTGTGTAGAAAGATCAAGCAGGGGTACATATGTAATTTTGAATAGTTTTAATTATCGCTGTGCGAAAGGACCCACTTTGTAAGTTGAGATCCCTTCACCAACTATTGTTAAAAATAGACTGTTCAGGTGCCAGTTATGGCTATTGTAGTCTGTTATGTAAGAACATTGTAAAAGATGGGTACTAAGGCTTTAAGGATTAGTTATTTAAAAATGAATCCGATCAGTTATTCTAACTAGTTGAAACAAAACTCAAAATTCTGATGTCAATACATTTCATAAATTTTAATACTTATAGCCTAATTTTATGACTGAGTACTTGATAACATACTTAACCACCATAATATACATATATTTTTGATGCCCTGTCTATTCTAGCAATATTTTCACCTCTGGAACTAAAATAGCCATTCAAGTACAGCATCATACCTGACTTATTTCCTGCAGAATCTGCTTTTAGTGTAGCAGGCTTCAACAGTGGCTTCTTTTCTGGTGCCGACTGCACACTGGTACCAAACGCGGATGGTTTTAATCTAAAACAGGCACTTCCACTATCTAAAAAGAAATATATTTTTTAAAAATTAATTGAAGATACATTCGGCCAAATATGAAAATAAAAACATGATTGCTTTTTTCAGGTGTCAGAAAGGGTAAAGTTTCCAAAATAATTATTGTACAAAATTGAAAGTATTTTCCAAAAAGTAGCCACAATTAAGAATTTTGAAACATAAATGCAATTAAAGTGTTTGACCATTGTACAGTTATGTGAGACATAAGAAAAACATACCATTCAAAAAAAATTTTAAAATATTGACTCTATAGCTTATCTATAACATATTGTGAGGTTGATGTGGACACCTTCATAGATTACTTGACATTATATAAATTATCTATGAAATAAAGCGAGTATGAAATTGTTAGCTATGAACAGGAATAAATACCTTGTACCATTTTACACATCCATAGATTATCTATGACTTAAAAGTATTTGCTACACAATGAACATCTTGAAAGCAATCATTTCCAGAGTAATTTTATAGATTAATTGAGAAACCGAAAAGCGAAAGTACTTTTAATTTTGGACGACCTATAAAAGTGTTAATACCAGCAAGTGGTTTCTTTTAATGTGGCAAAAGCATTATTACTTGTGCCACACAACACATGACTTAATGTAATAAGAGTGAAATAAGGTGATTATACCTGGTTTTCCAGATTCAGATTTTTTGAACTTTAGAGATGCAGGAGCAATAATAGGACGTGGATTACTTTTCTCATCTACAAGATATTGGCAAATATAAAATACACATTTAAAACAAACAGCAAAGATACATTGGCTACACCATCACACAATGCCAAGGAAATTATCATCACAAATATCAGTATACATAAGATGCCCCATGATGCAGACAAATGATGTGGCTACACTATAATAAACATGAAACTTACAAATAGATACATATCAAAGATTTACTATCAATAAATACATGAAGTGGATTTAAATTTTAAGTTTAAAATAACACAAGTTGTTGTTGGAAGCTAACTAACTCACCATCATCAGAGGCACAGGGAGAAGACGTTGCAGACGTTTTCTTAGCAAACGGATTTGGAACTAATTTACTCGGAGCCAATGCACCCCCACCTACAACGATTGCATAAATCATACCACAGTAAACTATATAGCATAATAAGTACATGTACCTGCCTGTTCTGGCTAATGTCCACTTCTATATCAGGGCTCTACGTGAATAGTCATCAAATCATGATTGACGTCAAATTTAAACGTGTTGCATTTGCAAAGCAACCTCCAACAAAATGTACTTGATAATGATAAAACTTGAATGTAAAACTTGGAAATTTGCACAAGAATATGGAATGTACAACAAATTTACATAAATGAGTTGCCTTATTCCATAAAACACTGTGTTAGGAGCAAAGCAAAGTATATGTAAAGCTTCACAGTCAAACATCAGCTCTATGAGTGAGATATATAAGAGACAAATAAACACACCATCACTGACTGATTATATAGAAGGTGTTACCTGATGCTTACAGGCAAACAGCGTCAAGAGTTTACACAACAGGTAATCTGTTTTGTTTTCCAGCATTTACATTTTGTACATACAATTTGAAGAGGAAAACATTATAACTTACCAGCGTAAGGTTTAGGACAAGAGTTTAGAGTCGTATGTGTGGTACTTGAGAAAGGTGAACGGGAAATAAATGCCACAGTGGGCTGATGTCCATTCTCTGTTACAAGAAAATCAACGAATATTACCAGCATATTAACACAAAAGTATGTAGTGCCATGATTATAGTGAAAGAAAATTTCCCCTTTCACTATGCATAGCAAAAGTGTAGTCTATCTTTCAAAGTACAAGCATCATAGTACAAAATTATGTGGCCAAAATCATAAAATGCAACATGTGCAGTTACTTATATTGTAGGCCAACATTTTCTGCATGATTTCTGGAATCAATCGTAATATCAGCGACAGGTAATTCACTGAATGTGGGATGCACTTTTGGCGTAAGCAATGTTAATATATTTGAAATTCTGCAGGCGAAGGATTATGCTGCCTGACACTTTCAATTGGAACTCCTTTGAGTCCTTACTAATAGTCTTCTTACTGATTTAAAATGCATTAATCATATAATTACACCGTACATGAGAGTAAGCATACAATAATCTTTTCCATTAAGTCTGTTTTAACTTACCATCACTACTATCTGCATTACTTTTAGTTGCCTTTTTCTCCGGTTCTGGTGGACTTGATGAGGGCTAAATAAATTAAATGATTCAAATTAATTCATTAACAGCCACCAGCTATATCACAAAGAACAATTTCTTAATTTGTTAGCATTGTTTATTCTAACAACTTTGTCCACATAGCAGTTTACACGAAAGGACACATTACAGTACTTAGATTATACTTGTGCTCACTTGTTTTCTACCAAGAACAAATTTTGTTGACGTGAAACTATTCTGATTTCTGCTAGTAAAAACCAAGTAGCAAAAGACATCTTTCAAATGCTGTTTCATAGATATCTTTTTATTTTGATCCACAATACAACAATGAGTTCCTGCTTGGAGATATGGCTAAACATCGCATACCTTAACAGTGGCCCTGGCTGCCATGTTTTGCCCAAATATGAAATTTGAATCACCACCTAAATAATACATAAAAGTTAGTAATAAATGCAAACTGTGATTGCACAAATCATGTATGAAGTAAATACAAGTACCAATTTTTAATCAACAGATTTTTTCTAAAATACCAATAAAAATCAATCGGTTGTAAAATTATAATGAAGGGAATGATGATGTAACCTTTTTTTTAGTATCTGCATAAATATTCTTTTTTAGTCATACTGATTAAGAGAAAGAAAGAATTTCAGACATAAATTTAATAAAAAAAAAACGAATCATACTTTAAGCAATGAAGCTATCACTTGATTTTGTTATAAACAAGTCCTTAATGAGTTCTAATTATGGTGAAAAATAGAGCAGTTTCAAAATTTTGTAAATAAACAAGTTTCACTATTTCACTTTGAAATTATAGTGTAATTTTTTATTGTTAGCATGGCCCGCTATTGCATTTTGATACATTTAACTTAGTTTAACTAGCAATTGCATTGCTTATTGTTTATACCTGTATCTGGCTTGTTTGGTAAGGTTTCAGTCTTGTTTTCTATGTTTTCTGAAACAAATAGTAATAATATCTCATTAGGTATTTGTAACTGGTCTAGCGCTGTGTTAAACAAAGATAAAACTCAAGTATTTCCTGCTGAATAAGAAGTTCTGACCAAGACATTATCTACGAAATGTGTTCACTACTGAAATTAACATAAATTTTAATAAAACAGCTATGGGTTAGTAAAGTGATCCATTTTTGTTTTCGTACAATGTCATTTGTATAATAATCAAAGCGGTGACACACGGGTGGCACAACGATGTTTATGTCTATCGGTGATATGGTCTGTAAAATCATAATTTTATTTATGTAAACATTGCAATCCGTTATCAAATCTGATCGTTTGTAGTAGAACACTTTGGTCCACTACACAGAAATTGTTTCTTCGCTGCTTAAATAGTCATAAACGACACTTCGATTCATTGAAGTGAATGCCATATGGATCTTGCTAAGGACAGACAATCTGCCGTTTCATTTAAATTTCTCTGTTGTTTGCACTGTTTGGACTGTGTCGACTGTTTGGAAATGTCAATCAAAGAAACAGTACATTCTGTCGATACCATACTCTGTGCTAATTAAATAAATAAATAGTGTCGCGTGTTGATAAACAAGGAGTACAGTCTCTAATTTGGAAATACGAAAGTTTAAGAAACATAAAGAATAAATCTTAGCGCTAACCAGATTTGCTATCCGCCATTTTCCCCGTTAGTCCGTTTCTTTCCTGCTTGGTGGCGCTTAATCAGCAGCTTCTCATTTCAAAAACAATTTCGTACGTATTGAATAACAGGAATTTCTTAGATAGCAATGTTTAAATTTGGTATTCATTATTAATAATGTATAGATATTGAAAACAAAGGGTATTCAAATGATATAATACTGTCTTATACATTATGACAATTATTTATCTAGAGCACAACTAAATTTTAGAAAGTGTGCCTAAATAAACAAATGCGCAGCAACAGAAGCAGGAGAATAGTAAATATTATATCAAAGTGTGTTAAATTGAACAATTTTTCTGACTATTTTCAAGTTTACCAAATGGTCTAATGTAATACTGTGACCATGTGATGTGAGTGCTAAGTTTTGTACGACTTTTTATGTAGAAGGATGCCTAAATTTGGTCGTAAGGTGAGTACGTTAGAAAAATGCTAGATTTCACTTTTCAGTCTGACGGAGACTGAGTGAGACCTGTCCGGGGGGGTACTCAAGTGATTTTTTGGTGGGGGTGTTTGGATTGCTACCGTAAGGCGTAAAGCTATTCAAAAATTTGGATTGCGATAGCTAGTACAGCAAATAATTTGGATTAATTTTAGGTTTGTATCCATAAATACATTTTAGAATTTGGTTTGTATCAGTCAGTTTCTGTAAAAATGGATTGCTATACTTAAATATTTTAAAATTTGGATTGCTACCCCTATATTTCTCAAAATTTGGATTGCTACCCTAAAATTTCAAAAAAATTGTATTGGGTTTGCTACCACAAGCTAAAATTTTGGATTGGGTTCCGCGGCACATCCCTGTAGTCAAAAAACCTTGAGTACCCCCCCCCCCCCCGGGGACCTGTCAGAAATTGAATTCGTTTTGTCATGCGGATCTGCCGAGAGATCTGCAGTCCACAATTTGTCACGTTTCTTACAGTACATATGGCTTATATACATCGTCTTCTTATGAATCAGTACTCTGCAACGAGGTTCTGTACTCTCTGGCATCTGATTCAAGGTAATAACAGATAACATGTTTGAATTCCATGGCGTTTAATTTGAAAAAGTCGTTCCAAAATGCGTTTTTCACTTTCACTATTAAACTGAAAGAAATTTTAGATACCCTAAGTGCATTCTCTCGAACTTCCGAAAGAAAAAACAATCAGGTATTCATAAAAATAAACATAATTGCGTAACGCACGTTGCCGTACTTCATTTTAAAAAATACCCTGTAATTTGGCCATAATTTGTGCCAAAGATGCAGGAATTGTACTCTCAGGCTATACTACTCATAAGCTTCGCAAAGTGGAGAGAAAAAGTGTATCCAGATCGAAATACTCCATTGAACTGTCTCATACAAATTTAGCAATGTGTAAAATTCTGTTCTTTATCCCATCTGTCTAAAATCTCAGCTGTTCTGTTATAGGTGTCGTGAACTTATGAATATAGTTTGTGACAGATGAAACCAGACAACAATGTTTTTCTTATGAAATCAAGCATTTCAACGTATGTAGGAACTGCATTCTCTAAATTGTTAATTACTTTTTACAGCAGTTGCTTCAGACAAAAATACTACTGACTGCAGAAGTACTGTAAAATCTACTTTTATTATTTTTTTACTAAAACATTGATTGTTTTGTTTTAAAGTTTTTATTTTGAAATTGTGTTTAAATTAATTGTTATAAATATTTTTAAAAGTCAATTATAACACATGCATTCTGAACTTATACTTTTTTATTAATCCACATTCCTTGAAAGTTTTGTTTTTATTCGTTTAACTTTTGCATTTGTTTCTGTATCCTTTAATTTTTATCAAAGTTCTGTTTCGGTATTAACCCCTTCCCTACCAAGGACGTAGTTATGTTTTGGTATTTTAATAATAAATAATAAATTGAAAGTTAATGATCAGGGTAGAAAATAAGTAGGCTCTACCTCATGTAAGTGTGGAACACAAAAAGGAGCAAGCTACCCAGGTTGCTACCGCTTTAAAAAGGGCTTTTAACACATCAGTCAATTATATGTCCATGACTGACTTCACACATGCATTTATTCTTTTCGGTATTTTCTATTAAATACCACACAGACAACAACCCATAGCATACTCCGTTGCTAACCCTACCAAGGTGAATCACTATGATATCTGCGGCTCGAATATTGGTCTGATTATACCGAGAAGTGCATTTCGTCAGTCTCCGTGGTCAGATTGCCACCTTTTCTTTACATAGAGTTTTATATATCCTAGCTCTCACCTTATAGAAAATCAGTTGTACAATTGGCACAATCCTAACTATTTACTTAATAGGTGATATTAAAAATTAAATATAAAGTAAAAATAAACATTAAAGCATTCATCTTTAGAAATTTTGGTTATAAATTGATTGGCGTAATAGCTTACAATATTTGCCTTCTAATAATAAGAGTAACCATGCATGCTAAAGAGATCTATAAATTCTAAATTCTATTTGGTGATCAGTGCACTGAAATTGTACTCAGTAGGTGTGCTAACCATTTGTTCTGATTTTTGTTTATAATTATCTGTAACCAACAGACGGCATTGCTACTTGTATTCCTACCATAATTGTTCTAAAACTGTTGTTTTTATTGCCTTATTAATATTATGTCAAGAAATCATTGTATACAGTTATTGAATAATTCATGCAGTCTTTGGTTTCTAAGGCAGGAATCGGAAATTAATTACAATTTTCTTTGTGGTTTAACACTAAAAAAAAACAGTCTTCAGTTTGTTACAGCATTGCTGCTTTCACACATCAAATACCATAGAAAGTTTGTTTCAAACTGCAAGGTTTCTTGCAAAATTTGAAAGGAAAATTTGAGTTTATTCAAAATTCTGTACCCGCTATGTATTTAAAAGGTGTGTAATCTTGCATTTTATTATAATATGATAATTGCTCAGGTATCTAGTATATTATATTATTAACTTGGTAATCTCTATGAAGATGACTGATAGATAAATAGTAAATTAACATATTGAAACTGTTATCTACTAATAAATGTTATTTTAAATTTAATTTCTTATGGATCCTAAACTTGTTTATTTTTAACCCCCCTGTGTGGAATGAATTATAATTATATGACATAGCAAATATTTATCAATAATATCAAACTATTGTGAAGGTGAAGTACATGGTACAGCATGAATAGTTATAGCAGTCTGGATTATCATACCTATATATGGCATTTTAATATAAAATAAAACAGCAAAAAATCAATAATGTTGCTCAACATTTTTTGTTACTTTAAAACAGTAATTAGAGTAAAATGTTGTAGAGGTCACACTGACAACCATTTAAGCAATTTTACTCTTCTTTAGGTAGTTTTAGTATGTTTTTAGTCCTACTATTTATCAATAAAATTCTTTTCATGTTTGTTTAAGATTGATTATACAAAATATACTTAATTGGTAGAAAGCCATTTTCAGGAACAAACAGCATATTTTGAAAATATGCAGATTTATTATTTTACTGTAAATATAAAAAAAAGTTTCCACAGTTTGTCTATTTTTAATAATAAAAGATTGTCATCACTCAAATAATCATAAATTATTGTATACTAATAATTTCTTAATAACAAAGTGTCAAGTATGCTGCCGAGTTTCATTAAAAATTTCTCATATAAAAATATGAAGCTTTCAACTGACTATATTTGAAGGTTTGCCTCACTTCGATGGGCAATTAACGATATTAGTATTTATAGTTATGATTGCACTGTCATAGCTGTGCTTGGTATCCAGGTTGATAACAAAATTGCAAGCTTCAGCTTGATAATTTACTGTATTTTTCTTGTTGAATAGATAGGCATTTTTTGCATAATATAGCTAGTACTTATATACACATCTATAGGGAATTTACCAAAAAATACAAATATTTGGACGCAATATTTTATTGCTATAACTGTTTGACAAAATATTGCCAGAGTGCGCAACTATCTGTATTTTGTATGGTATTGTTTCTTTTTGAATTTTTGTGTACGAACTCATTTTTTTATTTTTCAGAATTCTGCTTCAGATGTAGAACACATGTTAGCGAGAAATATCACTACAAAAAACGCCCCTTTTGGGACAATAGATACTCCAAAGGTTCGAGTGAAAATAGTCGGAGGGAAACCAATCCACGTAATTGATCATAATAAATCAGACTCTGACAGGTATGTTCACAACTTTGATCATCTGAGGATGAGTTTTATCATGTCCCATGTAATCTATAAAGCTATTATGCTGCTTGATTTAAAGGCAAATACTTAGGTACATAGTAACAATTGTACCTATTTTTCCCAGTTTACATAGATTACTAGTAGTGATGTCATTACATGATCATTGTATTGTATGTAAATTCAAAAAAAAATGAATGTGAATAATTGTATAATGATGCAGTGTCAGTTATGAACATGATGAGGATGAAGATCAATATATGTTTTTTTCTACTTTATGATGTATTACATTCATGATGCATACACACTACTAAACACTTAAAAGTGACAATACAAAATTGTGTAAACAAACAGTTTGAAAGTTTGATATGTTCAAAACATAAATGTTTAAGTTTCTTAATCTGCCAGATTTGTACATCTTAAACAAGACAGTACAAAATCTGTTTAACTTGTAGGAAAAAAGTCTCAAATATTGACCATTTAACATTAAACTCTGTTACTCTGCCAGATGAGAGATTTTAATGTATAGCATTAAAATCCTATAACAAGGTTACAGCTTGCAGTAAATAAATTTTTCATGGCTGTTTTAATTCATTCATGAAAGTATTTGGGCTTTGCTTCAGGATAAAATGTTCATATAAATATGTTGAAAGTCTGCTATCTTTTTTTTCCGCAATTCTCCATATAGCAAATGGAAGTTAAAATGTGCCCACCCTTAATTATTCTAAACCAAAGTGATATCATATGTTTAATAATTATATAGACAACTAATTTGGGAAAACAAGGCAAAAACAGATGTGTACAAAGCAAGTTTGTAAAACCTTATTTTTTTCTTTTACAATGTTAAAACATTGGAACCAATAAACCAATATTGCTCACTAATCTCTTTCTTCTTAACAACTTTAAAATTTAAATAAAAAGTATACAATATTTATGAGTATTTTTCCTTGAGTGTTTGCTTTTGCATGTATTAGTTTTTATGAACTGCTCTTACAAGTCTATCAATCGTTCTAAGTAGGCAGGTAATACAAAGTTTATTTGACTTGCTCCTAAATGTCATCCCAAACAAAACTTATCTTCTTCAGGGTCCAAAATACCTCTATTCACCACCTTTGTGACTGCTAGTTTCAAATTTAAAAAAAAAATAATGCACTTTTAAGTTATAGTATAAACAGTATAATGCCTGAATTAAGGATCTCATTGAGCATCCAAACAAATTTAGTAAATGTTCTGCTGAATGCCATCAAAATATAATGGTACAATGATAACAGGCATAAAAGGCTATTCTCCAATATTTGTGTTGCTGGACTCCTGCTTGGTAACCATTCTGTTGATACTGTTGATAGTGTATGTCAACAGAAAGGGTCATTAGTTTTGGACAAACTGTAAGAAAAAAAACCATGATGGATGATGTTACTTTACCTTATAGTGACTACATGAACTTGGGGTAAGAAGTATTTATTTTTTGCTGGGGTAGGATTTTTATTACTATAATAGTTTTATCTTTATCATCAATACAAGCTTTTCAGTTCATGTATCGGTGTAATTAAAGTTATATATAACACTACGCAGTGTTAAACGAATGGCACTATATATTGCGGATTGGTCTTTCATGGCAAATGTAGCAGGAATCCTGATTATTAAAAGTTGCGGGAATTTATTTCTTTTAACAAAAAATTTCTACCTTGTAAGTTTGCAGTTAAAGAATATAAATGTTGATGTTATCTTTTATGCTTTTGGAAGTGGCTTATATATCTGGTCAAGAGTAATAGTGAAGAATGATATGGATTTTAAACATAAATAAAGTGACAGCCAAGCAACTATTTGCCTTATTTAAGTAAACAATCTAACTGGACAGAGGCCATACTATTGACTCATCATGTGTTGTGTGTAAACAGTTTGTTAGTTGTATCTAGGACTAGTTTCTTATATCCATTTTTTCGTTGTTTTCTTACCATGGTAACATCTTCATTATTTTGAAATTGTTCCAGTTGGTTGACACTGTTAAAAAACAGTCACTTCTGTGTTGTGATTGTTACTATACTGTGATTTTATTTGAAAAGTTGAATGTTTTACCAGTCCTGTAGTACTTGATTTTGTTGAAACTGTTTGCATATGGATTCCAAAATCCACCAAAAAGTCAGATATAAAGAAATTAGATAAATTGTAAATGTGGAAACAATAAATTCCTTAAAAACAGTCAGTTTAACCTATTAAATGTATTAAGTTCATCAGTAGAACTCTGATTTTGGACTCATGCATATAAGTATATTTCTTTTTGGAACTATAAACGTATTATTAAATTTTGAGCGATTAAATGAAAATTTACCGTTACCTATCTGATGATTATGTAATCACAAGGAGATCATTTTGGTAAAATCTTACTTTTTTGAAAAGATTATAATTTCAAAAAAAAAATTTAGCTCCAATGCTCCTGTATAGTTATAAAGCTGAAACTTACGTGAATTAACTTCATATATAGATCGAGGTCTCTAAATCTGTGTCTCAGATTTTTTAAATTTTGCTTTATTCAAAATTCAACAGCCAGAACACTTTTCATTTTTTTCTGACATCTGTATATTTAGAAGCACATCTTTTACAAGCAAACTAAAATCTGAGACAAATTATTGGGGATCCCTACTGGAAGTAAATTTTGGCCAAGTTTCAACTTTGTATCTGTAGAGATGTTGGATTTATATTTGTTGAAGATTGTGTTTGAAAATAGTGAGTTTTCACCCTAAATGGCCTCCATGCTGATTAATTTAGATAATCATGTGAAAGACAGGTAAAGTAATAGAATTTTCCCAACTATTATATATTAAGTATCTTTCCAAAAATGTATCTTTTAATATCGAAATACCCAAAATTTAAGCTTTAATTTATGATTATTAAGAAGTATGAATATATAAGGTTTGCTCCAAGCAATATTTGACAGCTCAAACTGTACATATAAAGCATGAATAAGTTATCCAAACAGGACTAGCCACTTTTATCAATGTGCCACTGATTTATCATTATCAGACATTGTTAATGTTATTCCTTCTTTCAGTACTGGCAATGTCTCAAGAGAACAATCACGGGCAGCCACAGTTCACTTAAACCCTTTGACTGAAAAGCCAAATGAATTTAATCCCAATGATTTGACAGAGAAGAAGCACTGGGGATTTGTCAGTGCTCAACAGGTGAGAGAATATGATTCTGACAACAAGGTCGTGAAATCATAAGGTGATATGGTAAATCACATATTCCACTAAAATTTTTATATGATTGTATATTTTTTACTTACAGTTAATGTGCAATGAATATAGTGAAAGCTGTATGTAACATAATATCATTTTTTTTAAATAATCTCAAATGATTTGTTAACAAATTATACAATTTAATGCAAAGTACTCTGGAGCATAAAAAAAGGTAACTGTGATCATTCGTATTTTCTAAAGAGGGTCAGAAAGAGGCGAGTCAAGCACTTTGATTGTTTTCCAGTTAGCACCATTAGAAGTAATATGGATCAAGGATATTTCTAAATTCTTATTAAAATAATTAAACTGCAAACGAATCAAGACGAATTTCTAAAGTTTCTGACTACAATTCACAGGCATATTTTGGTAGTTTCAGAAATCACGAGTGTCAAAAAGACTCAATCACACATCACAAAAAACCTTTGCAACCTTCTTTTAATGTGTTTTGTGGTTGTCTTTAAATTTGGTGGGATCATTGTGAAGATATTTTGGTTGCAATAATTTCATTTTTTTAGGACTCTCACAATTCCCATATCCACATTGCACAGGATAAAAAATTAAACCCACTCAACGTATTACCACCCATTACAAATGGTCATGGACATGACACAAGCAGCTATGGAGACCACAATAATTACAACATGGAGGAAGAAACCAATTATAATCAGAAATTACCTCAGAACACATATCTTCCTCGAGAACCTCTTAAACTGAGTAAGAAGGAAGAATTACAGTTACTGGACAAAATTCATAGAGAATTAATAAAATTTGATGTTAAAAGACTGAAGGATATTTATATGGAATTAACATCGTTTGATAGGCAGTTAACAGGCTGGGTGAATTATCAAGATTTAACATTTACTTTAATTAGAAAACAGGTAAGTTAATTTATAGCTTGTCGACATAGTAATGGATCCGAACACTATATATATATGTATGTATTGATTTTCATATGATTTATCAGTTGTACTATACACACATGTTAGGATGTGCGACTGATATATACGATGTGGGCTTTTATTCAATTCAGAACTAGTATTATGAAGGTATCAATATGCTTACAAATCAGGCAATATATAAGCATTATTTTAAAAGACAGTTTTCGGTATCTAATTGTTAAAATAATTTTAATTCATTGTTGTTTCTTCTGCAGATTTATATCAATCCAGACACTTTACGTTTAATAGCTTGCCTGTATGTGTCGCCTAATTATCCAGGGAAAGTGAACTATGAAAAAATATTATCATTCATCAGTGCTGGTGTGAAAGGCCCGTCACGTCAAACACTGGAAGGGCAAACATCAAGAGAAAGAGAGAGGTTTGTATAGAACACAGCAATAAAATAAATGTGTCCGCTTTTATTGACATTTTTCGTATAATTATGTTATACTTGTCATTGTTTAACTGCTGTTCCCCAAATCAGTTCTCTACTTACGATATGGTGACCAGCTTTGCCATATACTTTAACAAATGTTATGTATATAATAGTATCCTAATTCAAATCAGGAATTGTACTGTAACCCCTCTTTATTTGTTAAGTATTAATCTAACTTTTAGTTTTGTACAATAATCAGTTGAAAACAATTTCTTATCAAAACGTATTTATTTTCCACAGTCTTCCTCATAATCAACCACAGATTGAAGGTCAAACACCAAGAGAACTTGAAAAAGAGAGGTTTGTATAAAACAAAGCAATAAAATGTGTCCCCTTTTATTGATATTTTTCTTAATACATGTTATCCTTTCATTGTTTTACTGCAGCAGCTGTTCCCCAAACAGTTCTCTACTTACAGTATGGCGACCAACTTTGCAATATACTTTAACAAATTTTATGTAACTATATAATCAAGTATCCTAATTCAAATCAGCAATTATATTGCTTTCCTTCACTATACCTGTCTACCTGTATCATTGTAGTCTTGTCTTATGCTATAACCCCTCTTTAATTTGTTAAGTATTAATCTAACTTTTATTTTTGTACAATAGTCTTGAAAACAATTTCTATTTTCCACAGTCTTCCTCAAAATCAACCATGGATTGATGATACCAGGTAACTCCTTTGGAACTATCTCTCACCTTAGTCAGTGATATATCTCTTTCCTTTACAAGCACTATTGTATCACTTTTACATTAAAGCGAAAGAGTTAGATGTATATCTGTACGTATGTACATGAAATACCTGTATTTCATGTCATGTCATGCACAACATGATTCTCCTAAATTTAGATGCATTTCTGTTTGTGCACTAAATAATATCAATAATAACAGAAAGATTGGCATACAGTTCAGATGCTGTCTCTTGTTGTGCTTAGAAAACACTGCCAACAGCTAGATTCTCATTAATTTTATTTTTACTGATTTCACTATAAGAACAAAAATTCGTGAAATATCCGTATTTATTTTATTAGTTATTTTTACACTAAGGAAATGATTCTGATACTTTAACATTCAGGCCATGATTTAGTCACTGTCATTCATTGACTTATGTGTGAAATGCATGAAATTTAATTAAATGCGTTTAATCGTAACATACATCATTTTGGAAAACACAGTGGATCTAAATTTGTGCTTAATACTACTTTTTTTACCAGTAAAGGATTATACTGTCTCCCATTGTTTCTTGTGACCAGACCAAATTGTAACTACCGTGAACTATCTTTGAATTTTTACAAATGGTTAAAAAAGGTTCACTTTTTATTTGCAGAAAAATAAAATCAATTAATATATAACCGAAATTCTCAGACCATAACAAAGTATGAGAGTTAGTATCATTTACTTCTAATCTTTAAAGCAGAATTTAGTTCCACTGGGTTTTCCTGTAGGACTCAAATGTGTCATTAATGCTTATTAAATTTCATGCATATCACATATGAGTTTGAAAATACCACAGTGACATAGCCTGGATGATAAAATTGCAGAAAACACTCATCTATTTTGTGTGAAAAAAAATGTAATACAGATTTTTCACAAATTTTTATTTAAAACCGTAACGAGACTGTAGTTTAGTCTTAAATCCTAAACACCGTGTTAGTTAAGTGTTGGTATTTATTTGCACTAAACTGTATTTGAATTCATTCACTGTTACCTTGTATGTAACTTGCAACATTTTTGCAACTTACTAGAGTACAATTGCAAGTGTTATTGTAATATATCAATATAAAACTTCCATACTAATTTAAAGGAATCATGAAAAAGAAATTGCCACTGTTATTTCTTGAAACATTTAAAATTCTTCATCTATTTATAATCTTAGACTACTAATCTTTGCTTGACTGTTTTTGGGTGATGTTTGTAGGCGACATCCTAAAGTTCCGATGTTCAAGTCACCTCACGAGGGAATGATTATGCCACGCAACCAATGGGAAGGTCCTAATTTGGGATATGAGAACCAAATCACCAAGGAGACATTGCCTCAACATCGTGAGCCATCACCTGTTCAAACATACTCCTCCCCGCAACAGTCACCAAGGCAACCTTATATATCTCCAAGGGATCAGAAACAGCAAGCAATGTATTATAATCCTATAACTCAGGCAAAACAGTAAGTTTTAATATCATGTTATATTGTGCTTATCTTATTTGACTGAAATATTGGTCAGCATTTTCATTTTTAATTAATCTGAGAAACAGGATTTCCTTTTTTGTTGCAGTATAAAAATTAATATAATACCTATTTCGTTGTGTTAAACTTTTTTTTGCTACAACTGTTAACCAGCACTGCACGTTCACTGCTTCCTTGTTTATTCATTCATTTATTCAATATGTCATTTCACTGCACTTTTTTTGCTTATTTCTTTGCGTAACTATATTTTTATTGTTTTATTTTACCAAACAGAAATACAAGAAGGTAATTCAACATTAGCATGACTCAAGTCTTCAGTTTGTAGCTTGCATCTTTTAGTTAGTACTTGACTGTCTTATCACTGTTGCTCGATCATGCAATTTCTTGTTAAGAGTTTTATTTCAACGCTAAATGATGACTGGCAAACACAAGATGTTGTTTTTAAACAATAATTATATTAGCATAATATATTATATCGATCATATTGATCATTTAATAGATTGTGTCCGGGATTGTGTGTGTTTATAGTTGTAGTGCAGTTTAATACTTCTGCCACACCTGCATGCTTCAATGGGAAGGTTTTTTCAAAGTCATGAAATTGGCGATATAGAATTCGAAATAGTTTTGTAAACTTGTATTTCATTAAAAGTGATGTTATGCTGCTCACATGATAACAAGTTGTTGTAAGGTGGCTCAAGTGTGCTGAATATGGCATTAAACTAATATCTGTTAACCTGTCTAGCCAGCCTGGAAAACTTATGACACTAACTATGGAACAGTGCATGGCTTGCTTCAATGCTTTGCTTCTTGCTTGAATACATAAGTATGATGCAGGATGATTAATAATTAATTACTGAAACACGAAATTTAACATGCTTCTTAAATAGGTAACAGATACTAAAGCCAAGCATAGTCCATACTATTGCCTAAGAACTAGCTTTTTCATTCCATATTTTTCAGCTGATCATAAATGAAGGTATGTTGTATCTTTTTTTTCTAGTCAACCACTTGGTAACAATGTATTTCATGGTGATCGGGGAGAAGGAAAGCTTTTGAGAATGGTTGAGACTCAAATACAGAATAGCGATTTTAATAATAGTGATTTTGAAAAGCTAAGAATGGCTTTCTCTCAGGCTGACAGACAATACAGAAGAACATTTTCTAAAGAACAAGTGAGTATCTATGTTTAAGAAAAACATAAAATAAATGTAACTTTGGCTTTTTATAATGCAATTTGAATAAATCCATCCGTTTATGTTTCGTACCTTCTCAACTAACGTCTGGGCTTAACCATAGTCAGTTTTTGTTATGTTCCTTAAATTTAACAAAAGCGAAACAATTACGTCATTAATCCTTTGTTAACCGAGATAAGACTTTCTCTCGATCTGCGTGATCCATCGTCGCCTACCGCATTTATTCTATCATTATGACTCATTCTGAATATCGAATAGGTATTGCTTTTTGCTTAGTAGACTATAGATAAACTCTGGCAGGACACTAGAATGTGTGTGATCGACCCCCTACCCGCTTAGTCCACTGTTGTACCTATTATTAATATTGTATGCTGCAAATTGATTGGTGTCAAGACTTTCGTGACACTTTATGTAGAAATAAAGGGATTAGCGTTCTTCAGCTTTTCGAGATAATAAGCAAAAATTGACTATCATGGTTAAGCCAGATGCTAGTTGAGAAGTTACGGAACACTAATGGATGGATTTATTCAGACTGTTTATAACCAAGCTTATCTCATTATAATATAATAACAGTCTCCTGAGTCAAAGCATTTGTGTTTATTTTTTTGTTATAAAAATGTTTACTTCTCAATATAATTTCCATAAAATTGAAGTTATGATGTTCAAATAGAGTTGTTAATTTCTAAATAATGTACTCACTGGGTTAGTTACTCATTTCAGATAAAACAGCTTTGCTATGCTCACCGCTTACCACTGCAGGAATCCATATTGGATCAGATTGTTGAAAGATGTGACAGCAGTCATGATGGCCAATATCAGTAAGCATAATTTATCTGACTAGACTCTACCCAACTGGCTTAAATTCATAGTGAATTTAGACCTCATAACAACATGTGCCTATAGCTCACATACTACATAGCTGACCTGAGCTGAATCATAAATAAGAAGTCTGTATATTATTTTTATTTCAGTTGGGAACAATTTATTAAATTCTTGGAGCGTGTTCAGCCCTTGGAAACAGGATTGAGAATTCCTCCCAGTAAGAGGCCAACAGAATATGTAAAGCATTTTCCTGAGCCAGGTCCTAATTGGCCTTTACCTGAAACAACAAGTTCGCCTCCAGTAGCTCGGGAGACAACACCAGTACACAGACCACATTCACCACAACAGAAATCATATGAGAATGATGCACTGGAAGTAAGTTGTTATTAGTTATAGAAACCCATGAGAAATCACTGTGGACATTTTACTATCTTGATATGTTTTTTTTGACAGATTTTCAATACTACTATCTACAGTACGTGTCAAGTGATGAGAATTCAACTTACCTCAAAAATACTTGGTTTTTACACCCTGGTATCTTACCCCAGCATATTTGCTGAATGCCGTGAAGTTGTGCTTTAATATGGCCTCAGAGTGATACATCATGCCACTATAAGTAAATAAGGTTAATGCTTCCAACATGTGTTGTTAATAGATGGGTGTACTCAGATTCAGTAGTACATTTGAGCAATATATGCAAATGTCCCACCCCATCATTGTATATCGGTGAAGGTATCCCTCTGGTGGAGGTGTTTGTTCACTTTTGTTTAATTATTCTAGTTTTTATCTGATTAAATATTTCTCTTTGCAGAAATTTCAAACACGCAAAGATTCGCCAGTCAGATATCATGAGGCTGTTGATCCAAATGATTACTTGTCAATGAGAAGTCCACGGCAAGATGACCTTGACAGGCTAGACGAGACATTTAAGAGGAGAAAAGAAATAGAAGACATGGAAAAACAAATTCAGCAACTGCAGTCAAATTATGAGGTGAGGAGTTTTTTTCATTGTGTTCATTGTATTAATTGTAATCAGCAAAAAATTACACTATTTGCCAGTTATTTTAGTAAATTTGTCTTATGTATACTTGTATTTTCATGAAGTTCTTAAATTATATTCATTACAGAAAATTAAAGTGGAAAGTCTTGTAAATAATCAGCAAGAGGAGAAAGAACCCTGGTTTGATAGATATATGAAATTAGCTGATGCCATTTATAGAAACGATACTGAGAAAAGAGGTGAGGCATATTAAATAATCAAAATAAATATACTGTGAAAGCATTGTGATGGAGTGATATCACACTGTTTTGCATTTAGACTCATATTTATTGCACATTTTAAAAACAGTTTGCAAAAAAAAAGATATGCAAAATAATTGTTTAGGAATCCAAATTAATTGCCACACGTTGTGTCAATTTGTGATTTACTCTCATTTTAGGTGTGTTAAAATATGATGAGGTTCAATGGTTGATAAAAGAATATAATGACGTTTACAATTTGAAAATACCAGAGTCCGTCATTGATACTACTATACAAGGATGTGTTGAGAGAAGTGGCAAAGTTGCCATAGAACCATTACTCAAAGCATTGTCTCTCAAAGATTATGATTAATGAATGTCTTGCTGTATAGCTGCAAGTGGGCTAGCGATGTATTTAAAATAATGTTTCATCTGTAATGTACATTATGCAAAGTATTACAACTGAAATGTGGAACACTGCTTTCTAAGATATAGCTGTGTGGTTTGTTTGCCAGTGATTTGATCAGTTATTTCTTTCAGTTTATAGAAAGTCATACAGAGCTTTAATAAATATTTTCCAAGGAAGTTAATTTATTGTATGTGTATATTATTTGTACAGTTGTTTCAAATGTGCCTTGTAATTCGTATTTATTACTAACTGTTTTATCCACAGTGTGAGTATGTATTTTTATAGTTAAAATATAATAATGTTAAATTTCACATACTGTGGAAATGCAGTCTATCACTATAAGAATTAAGATAAAATATGAGATTATTGCAGTATAAATAGCAAAAATAATGAGCATAGTGTGCCTTCTTCTAAACAATGAATGTAAGATTGTAACATTTGTCTTGCATTTTACTCATGAAAATGAGATCTTGTACTTGAGTGCCAATTTTGCCAATGAAATGGTATCTTGTTTGTGAAGACAGACAAAGTCATGTTTAAAGCATTTCAAAAGAGTTATAAGTTACCATTTTATCTAGACAGTATGCAAATGTTTTTTTCAGTTTGATTTTATTCTTTAAACAAAATTTTACTTACACTGTCTGTTACTTTAGTGAATTACTATAATATTGCCAAAATTTAAACATATGGATTTTACAATCTTTTTTACTTCAGACCTGAAAAATGGCTTCTTCATGTGTTTGTACAAAAATATTTTACTTACACTAACTTATGAAAATCACCCCTGTATTTTTACTTTTGTGGACAAAATTAGAAACATGTAAGGTTGAGGATTCCAAACTGTTAATTTTTTACTGAAAATGTAAGGTTTGAGGTCATGAATTTTTCAGGGACCCCTTCTGTTCAATAGTTTCATTTTATAGGTACAACAGATGATTTATGTATAAAGATGTTTCAACATTGAAGTGGTTTTACAATTTATGCTCACATGAGGCAGTCATTTTTATGTAACATCTGCATTTCTATGAATTAGTTTTCAAAACTAAATGAGTAAATTCGATTAAGCTAACATTAAATGCGACAATTAATTCACATCTGCTTTAGTATAATTTTAAATCATACTTGTTTTCGTTATAGTAGGAAAATAAACATTTTTCTCAATTTTTTGGATGTATCAAAAATGCTGAAATTTCTTTAAAAGTAATTTATTTATAAAAATATTTGCTTTGTTTGGTAAGGTGTTTATTATAGTTATATTTGTGTAAATAAAATAATTATTTCTTTTAGTAGTTGTTTTATTTGTGAATTAAAACAATAAATTGCTTTCTTTGTAAAACACCAGGTTGTACTTTTAATGCATAAAGGGCCTATTGTCTGAAAAATCGTAAGTACTTACGATTTCGTAAGTATGAGTTGCAGCGCAAGAGCACACAAATTGAATACTAGATGTTTTACTGCATGCAAACAGATTTATGGGAATTTTACCGCGGAAATTTCTCCAAATTCATTTGATTGTTAATGTTGTACACCCAACCTGTACATTGATAAACTTGAGTTAAGTTCTATAATATCAATTTTCACACTACAATCTTACATACATTTAATATAAATCTACACTCTTCTGTCAAAAAGAAATGAGCTATGCAAAATATTCTAACACAGTCTCTAGTCAGACAATACTTATAGTTGGTTACTCATATTTTTCTGTAAAGAGTGTATTTTTCTGTTTAATGTAGACTTTAATTAATTTAAAAAAGAATGCACAACAGAAAAATAATATAATCCACTTCTGAGTGTTAATATATTTAAGAGAGTATATAGCTCCATTATCAACAGTATCCAGATTATCATTTAGTTTCGTGGTGGAGGCATCTACAGATTCTAGGTATTTCGATTCGTATTTTATTAATATACTAAAACAGACGTACATGGCTAGTCTTTCTATAATACCCGAATCCCGGGGCTCGAACACAGTAACTTAAGTTGACCTGGGGAGGGTAGGCAATATGAAACTGGGTAGTCATTTTTCAAAAAGCCTCTATTGTGGGGTACCTAAAGCTCGAAGATTATCCAGTCGTAGTGACCTGTTGAACCAAATAGCACCCTAAGGGATTGATTTATATTGGGGAAAAAACAAATTTTCACTTTTCATGATTTGTGTGCAAAAACATTACCCAAAGAGCTTATAACGCGCGTCACAATCCGACGACTAAAAAAAATTTACCCTTTCAAACCAAAATTTGTTGGAACATGAGTACCCACTTTCATATTGCATTGTGAAGTTCTGTTCTCTTTGGCCATCCAGAGTATCTGCGGTATATCTTTACTTGGAAATAGGGCTCCTTTTAAACAGTTTCCCATATACATGTACGTATTTTGACCAGGAAAGTAATAAATTCATAGCACATGTAAGACATGACTGTATTACATCTTTGTGGTACTCGAACACTATTGTTCAGCTTCAGCGCGTGAACTGAAATCAGTATAGTGCTGCATCTCTTTTTAAGTTTCGTTCCTTCAGTTATTTAGCAATTTGGAATTGATATCCTTAAGTGCAAAAAGGTTCCATATTTAAATCCTTAAGTGCAAAAAGGTTCCATATTTAAATAGAACAAAATGTTATTCAAAACTTTATATTTCTTCCAGCAAGTCCAAAACTACTTATCTATCTTGTTACGTCATTAGGATTCTTGCAAGTTACGGCCAGCGCTATGGCCTAAACTACCGTAGCCTTCATCGTTCGTGTATAGTGATGCACTGCCTTCTTTACCACTGATGTTGCACGTTGTATCAAAAGCTTGATTCTCTGCCTGCTCTTTGGGTTTTTCACTAAATTCATTTCTTACACTGATGTGGGAAGAGTACTTCATAGCTCCGATGGTACTTTTAACCTTGTCCACATCTTCCTGAATACGACACGAAAAGTATTAATTGGGACAATCAACTTATTCAAGCTATAAACAATATGCCTTTCTAAATGTATGGAGATTAAGTGCACATAATTTTAACTCAATGATTAGGTTTAGGTTTAGGTTTAGGATTAGGTTTGTAACGAATTTAAAAATCTCATTTCCAAAATTTTGTTTTTAACGTGATAAAATAATATATACCTGATTATTTAGAGCATTATTTGATTGAAAACTGGTTTGAAGCGTCTCTGTAGTCCTCCCTTGCTTATCATTTTTAGTGTCACTGTTGGACTCTTGGCCACCCAATACCGTATTTTCTTTAATAATCGCCCTGGGCGATTATTTAAAATAAATGCTTTTAGAGGGGGCGATTATTAGAGGGG
>JAOXYB010096938.1:0-21738 GCA_028565635.1 Phoronis ovalis
TAGATGCCTCATACAACGTATATTTAAAACACACTACTTCCGTTGGAGACTCTGTTCCCGGGCGGGTTTCTACTGAATTTAGTCCGCCAACAGGATTAACCTTAAGCATTTTTATTGGCAAATCTATCTATGATACGCTCATAATCTAGGTTAATATTTCTGTGGACATATAAAATTAATTCTTGGGAAGGGGGGGGCGCGCGCCTTCCACGCCCGCCCGTAAATCCGCCACTGATATATGCAACAAAACGATCTGTTCTTTTTACGGCTGATCGAGTAAGCCTCGTTTCAAAAATAGTTTTTATGTTTTGACCTATATTGTACGTTTACAGTTGCTACTTCCTGATGGGGAATTTACACCTTGGCTGAATTTCGTGACGATATTACCCTGTAGAAATTTAAAGGTTGTTACGGTAAAACGTTGTTTTTTATAGCCGTGCGGTAAAATATAGCCCCGGGGTTTAGCATGACACTGCCTGTCGATAATACATGGATCCTGTTAGACTTGGACACGAGCTGAGATATTACTTTGACAACAAGAGATAAGGACAGGCTGGCATAGCTTGCAAAGTAGTACAGAGTCGAAACATTTCCGCATTGCGCATTCATTATTGTTCTTAAAAGAAGTGAAAACTGGTGTGGCAATGCAAGAGGCGAATATTATACGTGTACGTGTAGTATTTACCTGTTGAAAGCTGTGATAACACTGCCACTTTAAGATAAGGTCAGATGATCCTAATCTCCATACTGCGTGACACCGTAAGAAAAACATCGAAAGAAGGTGCAGTTTCGAACAAGGAGGACATATTTCGTAGCAAGCCGAGATCGTCAAGTGAACTAGTGCTATGGAAACCATTGGTAATGGTCCTGTTAAGATTTTGGTAGTTCCTCCTTACTTCGAAAGGACGGTAGAAAATTTATTTTGCTCAATGGATAAAAAATTTAAGCACAAGCTCACTGTGTTTAGCCTCGGGACATACAGCTTACCACGTAGGGGTAATGGCATGGTCAATTACGAAAGCTTGTTACAAAAATGTAGGGATGTCATCGTGAAAGAACATATTAATGTACTATATGCCAATGAAAGACGAAGTGATATAATGTTAGCTATTTTGCACGAAGAATTTCCCTATTTACGTGGCCCTTCTGTAGAATCCATGTTTTTATGTTATCACAAGTTATATACAACACTGCATGTAGATTCCGAGAAATCTGATAAAGTACCTTATATTATTGTGAACTTAGAGCAGGACATCTACGACTTGTCTTCAAAGATTCTCGAAGATTTTGGCTATCCTGGAATAATAAGACCATGCATTGGTGGTGGAAGCTCCATATTTGTATATCGCAATCGAGAAGGTCTCATAAAAGGTCTACATCAATCTAAAACAAATATTGCCGAAATTCTTGATGAAGACAAGTGGCTCATTGCAAATTTTGTCGACTTAGAAAAATATCCAATGGTCGATAAACCACTTGTTTTGATTCATAAGTACCTAGATGAGTTGTTAGTTAAAGACGAGAAGTACTGGATAAATGTTGGTGTTGAAGGTTGTGTGAACGATAAAAAGTTTATTAGATGGGGCATAGTAGATACTGTACGAGTGCCATATAAGGATAAATCAAGCTCAGATAACTTTTCAGGTTGGGAAATGCCAACTTCTTTATCTCCTACACAGCAAGAGTTGTTATGGACGCGCTTTCAACGTGATATTCAAAATTTGATCGAGCTTGGTTTTGATAACTCAATGATTCATGCTGAGTACATGGTTTTTGATAATGGAGATATTCATTTAGTAACTGTGAACGGTCGTTTAGATGCCGAGGTGACTGAACTATATCGCAGAGTAATGAATTCTGCTGGCTGTCATGGTGATAACAGAATAGCTGCTTTAACTATCGCCACGGAAGGTAAACTAACTTTAAAAACAACAATAACTCCCAATGGTTATGCTCTGTCTCATATTTTATTTTGTCCATTCCATGGTAAAGTGAAAGATTTAGTCAATTTTGAAAAAGCTAAGCTGTGCTATGATTTCTTAGTTTTAAACTATACTGAAGATCAAGTTATTCGTATCCCTAAAGAAGAAAACTTAGCTGTGATTGGCTTTATAACTATCCGAGGGGAAAATTTCCAGGAATGTGTCGGCAAAATTCAAGCTATTCGTAAAGAAATTTTGTTACTTCCTGAACTAGTTCCAATCGCTTACTAGCCTTATTTTTTAACACCAGGTGGCAGTTGAAGTGTTCGAACCTGTATCATAATCTGTTTATAGATCCTTTTAGTCTGTGAATGAGACTGCCAGAACATTGGCTTCGAATTATCCATTTATTAGTAGAATATTGTTCAGAAAATGGTTTCCGAAATTTAATCAAATGCTTAGCAGTACCGGAGTTTTTCGTAAATAACCCCTGGGCGATCTATCGGAACTATCGTTATTTTAATTCAGTTAACGAAAGATCGGCATTATTCTGGAAAGGGGGCGAAATTTTGAAAATTATGTTGTCAAAATGTAAACTTAGAATTATAGTATTTAAATTACGTATTTTATAACAACTCATTTTTTTCAATGTATTATATTTTAACAGTATATAATAAAATACTAACGTTATGGTACCAGTTCGTTTTAGTTTCATTTATTTAATGTTTAGATTTCCACTACGCGAAAACCGAGCAATAACACAACGTTATAATTCATTCAAATTTATTGCGTATTTCACAATTTAAATGTGCGGTTTTTGAGAATATATATACTAGATTTGAGAAAAATAAGAAAATGCTACATGTGCTGGAAAGTTTTTCAAAAAGAGGGTTTTTAAGGTGAGCGTATTCTCGGTAAATCCTGGTAAACTAGCCATACTAGATACCTGTATAGTGTGTTTTTAATCTATTGTAATTTGTATGCCCTGCAAGATTTTACTTCATAAACGATTGTGAAATACAGATGTATATGAACATAATGTCATACTATCTATGTTGTCGTCTATTTCAATTATTGAGAACTTTAACATTAATGATTCAAGTCCAAAGGAAATTTCTGAGTCATCCGTATCTTCAGAATAAAACAAATGGTATTTTAGAAAACGATATATATGAATCAACTGCATATATAACAAAATTGCATATTAACTAAAATTGAGTATTGACACTTTTTTAAGAATTTAATGATTGTTTCTGCTCATATGAGTCCATATTATCCATGCAACATGAGCTTGACTATGTAATAATATGCAGAAAACAGTATGATCACAAACTAGGTTACACATGACATTACCTCTTGTCTGCATTACCTCTAAACCGTCTAAAACACCCTAATCGAATCTTTATTACGAAAATTAAAATACCTAGTTTTATGATCATGTATTTGTTCAATCACTTGCTTCTGACCTACCACTCTTAACATTATTACCTAGATGAGATGTTATTTTTTTTCCTTGTGATATAACTTAGGTTTCTAAACAAAACATCAATAAATCCTTGAAGTTCAACATTTTTTTTCATCGCCGAATAGATGGATAGCTAATACGGTTACAAATGTGTTTCCGGATATAGATTACAGATCAAACCTTTTGATATGTAATATTACGTCACTTTTTGTAACCTAATTTGTAAGTAATGAATTATCTGACAGTTGTAAAAGGTAGGAGGGGTTTTGGTGATATTGATTGCAAAAAAATTCAATAGGATTCTCCTGGATTACGTATTTACAATCATTTTTAAATGATACATGTTTGAACACAGGTGGCCAATTAAAATTATCGTATCCTTTTATCAGTTTATCGCTTTCCCACAAGGCTTAGGACTTGTACAAGAAACAACTTTCTCATCATGTGAAATTACGTCTGTTAAAATATGAGTAAATAAAGCTAAAATTTAATATTTTGCCGGCAGTTTAACGACAATTTACTTTATTTCCTTCTAACTAAACCTCAGTTTATTTAATAAGTCGAAGAATTTAATATATTAGGCATATATTTTGGTAGATTCTAATAAATTCTCATTAAAACCTATTTCACTTTTGACAAGAAATTATATAAATGCACTGTTACCCCCAAAACGAACACAATACACACACTAGAATAATCAAACAAAATCGACTGAATCGTCTTTCCCAAATTGCACGATATTTTATTGCACTTTTAAAAAATGTCGTCGCATGTGTTTTCGAAACATGTGTCACTCGATCCCCGGTGTCACTAAAAATGGTCTCATTTCAATTAAAGTTAGACACATTATTTAAAACTAACGCTTTTATAAAGTTATTCAAATACATTAAATAACGTAAACTTTGATTTAATCGGGTAAATAATGAACCGGGAAGAATATAAATTTGCATGAAAAAAAATTATATGCTAGTCCTTCTGTCAATCCTTAAAATTGTCGAATAGTATAGTATATCTAATATTACTCGGTTTTAAAGAACGATATTTAAAATATCCATTTAATTATAAATAGCAGATTCGACAAATGATAATCTACAACCTAAAAGTCAATATCTCCTTTCGTATAAAAGGATATGCCACATTAGAAAAGAATTTTAATTAGCGACAGGTAGACACTTGGTAGAGACAAAAAATATTTTGTTGACAGTTTTATTTAAGTCACTGATATGTGATCATCATAATATCTCTGGCAAATTAAAAAGAAAAAGCATATTGGGTCTAAGTGGGCGCAAACTCTTCTGGAATGAAATATTTTCAATATACATTTTTTTTAGTATTAGCTGTATTTATTATCTGACTAGATTTTGAATCATATTAGCTAAACGTTTTGTCAAAAATTAATACAGATTACGAAGAAAATGTTTATTTCATTTCAAAATTGTTGCAACTAAAATGCGATGCCGAATAATTGAAAGCATGATAAAACGAATATTTTTCGGCATTTTTTTTAAGAACAGGCTGATCGAAATTATAGATGATGCATTTTAAAATGATTGCTTTTCAAATATTATCAATATCGTATTTCCGAGTAAAACAGTTTCCAGTTTGAACTCTTTGGAAATGATACCGGACAGATTAGCCTGATTTTAGTCATGTTAACATATTGATGGTACATTTGGATAATTGGAGCTTTGACGATCAACGTGTGAGGTCTTAACAGATCGAATCAGATTGTTTACACCCCAGGTTTACACCGAAGGAAACAAATTACGTTGCGAATTTGTCAGTAAATACCATATAAACGAACATGAACGAAGTACAAGTTGTAAACTTTAATTGTGCTCCCTTTACCTCACAAATCTATGAAATAGTTGCAATCAACGTATATCAGCAATCATTGTACAGTTTGTGTTCTGTGTAACATTCTTCTAGGATTCTTACCTTCTTGATTGGTATGGATTCCCGGTGATTAACCGGTATTAAATATGTAAAATGTCAGGCCTAAGACCCTTTTCCCAGCCCTTTTCTTCTTTCAAAAATCAGTTTACAGTAAGCTCTATGTTTAGGACGCTTGTGATGTAATTAAAAACGATGAACTGGTTGTTCAACAAACGAATTACATACATAAAATAAAAGAATCTATAATTTCAGATATTTTCTCAGGTGCTTCGATATATAGTAATGATAATAACAGGAAATTGTTCTTCATTTTGTTTTCTTTTTCTGTGTATTTGCTTTGTCAACATAGTAAAGTTACAATTATTTTATGTTTTTCTCAAAATAGTTTTCAATTCATTAAAGCATGTTGCCAAATTACTTAAGCACACGAACATGTTTTCTTAGCATTCATTCATTGTAAATGGCACATTGACTTTTACTGCTTTCAGCATGCATTAAAGAAACCATCATGATTTTTGTATGCTAACTGATTGAGCACTTCTGTAAAAGCTATATGCATTTAAGAATGTGTCAAACTGAGTGATCAGAAAATTGGGAGTAAATCCGGTTTTTATTATTTCTGCTTTGAACTGGAATTCCTATACTTTATCTTTATTAAGTGACTTTAAGACTGATTTTTACATAAAATATATATTTAACACATATCTACACTTTTTAATATTCTCTTTTTAAAACAACTTTCTAAGAAACATCGTCTGCGTAATTTTTTTTTCTGGGACTATTATAACTATAGTTACACTTTTAGCACATTTTTAGTTTCATTAGCAGTATTAGAATAAAATGCTATTGCCCGATGAGTTCATGAGAGCTCTTAAGAATCTAGTCGCCTTCAGAAAGATAGCGACTTTAAACTAATAAATTAAGGTATCATTCAATATTAAAAATCCAAGTGGTTTACCACGGTTACAAATACTCAGTAGAGAGATTAACGATTTCAATAGAATTGATGACGTCAACATTTTCGCCAGTGGGCGTGGTCAATGTACGAAAGTACTTTTCGAGATGATGAGTTTACTAAGAATATACATAGCGAAATATACCTTCTTATGTTTACAGTTTGCTAACATCTCAAAATTGAAGTTTTTTAAATAATTCCCCAAATTTATTTTGAATGCTCTTTTTAAACCATATGTTATTTCGACAGCAAACGATATGAGTATAATTCATAAGTTTTTGTACAAAATATTATCACTGTTACTAGTGTTAGTTAAATGTTTTTTTATAATGTTGAAGTAGTTAGTTTTGCGCATGGTCACCATGAATTATTTGCAATAAAATTTCCCTTTCTCTACAAATTAATTGTATCACCATAATTTCATGCAAGGTAGAAATAATAAGATATGGTGCCTATTTTTATGACTATTTCCGATATGATTTTGGCCAAATGGTTCTTTTATTACTGCCATGGCTTATTTAAAAACGATATTAATAACTTTTTATGGAACTTACTTACGCATCCGGCTATGATAGATGTTTTAACTACATTCGTAGGCAAATACTACTACTACAACTAAAGGACTTATAGAAAGTAATGAATGTTACGGGCGGTGCTAGGAAATGTTCCCATGATTCACGGTTGGTTGAATTAGCATTTTGTTTGATTTGATAACTGTATCGTGTTCATTCAACCCGGTAAAGGAAGACTACCCTCCTAGAAGAGCTCCTCGTACTTCACATACATGGTTCAAAGTCATGTCACACATTTTCCCAATCCTATAAATTACGGATCTTTATCGCTCACGGCTAATGATTACATAACGAGACGTGACGCCTTTCATACGTAATCCACAATAGCTTGACATAATTATGAATTATGTTAATATCTTATCTCGCGAGGCTACAAAATGGGCAAGAACTTGTATGTCTGTGTGTGGTCCCAACCCGATACTAATTTGCAGTAAATATTTGTACAAGTGGGTCGGGGTTAGACGAGTACTGGTTTGACGTGACAGCTGTCAATCATAAGTAACTCTTTAACATTTGAAAAATTAAAGACTTATCCAATACGAACATTTTCTGTGTTTGAGATAGGTTTCAGCTTTACGGACACTGTACGCTTGTGGTAATTAAAACGCAAAGAAAGAAACATTTCTAACCATCGCACACAAAATCAAGGTGAGCGTCACAGATATTGTTTCTACAAATTCATATTATAGTATAGTATAGTATACAACGAAATTGGTATCATAACTTTTGTTCATGTTAATTGCAGAGAAAAGACAGTTAAGGATACAATCTTCTTTTTGTCTTAATTACGATCGTCTTGACGCCAGTGGGATTTCTGTATTCTTGTAAAAGCTTGTTAGTTTATGCACTTCATTTTTCCATACTCTTCAAGTATTCCTATCTTATCCAGATAAATCGCCGCGCCATCAGTTCAAGCACATAGTTGAAACTTGTATTTATGAAAGTTCCATATTCTGAGTTGGGCTTTTTTAAAGATAATTAATTAGTTTTGTTCCTTAGTGCAAGTGCCTTCTCGGCCTTTGTAGGGCTTTTCTAGTACATGCAAAAAGATAACTCTAAAACAGCCAATGCAAAGACCTGATACTACGTTGCATGTCGTTGTTTTGGGAGTGGCTTTAAAAAAATTGTTTTGCTAATTGGGATATAATAGTTACTTTTTCTAGGATATTCACCGTATATGTACGTGCTTGGTAGAAATATATATCTGTGCAAGAAACTACGCTGATAATATATTTATTATCTGTATTTTATTACAGTAGACGTCGTCACTGCTTGCCACCAGGAAGCTGCAATCATAGGGACATCTTTGAAACACACAAAAAAGTCATGAAAAAACATGAGATATCGATTAGTTCTTCCTCTATGAAACTCTGAAGGAATGTGGTTGGTTAACAGTGTTAGGTTTTTCGACGTTTAGAGGAGTATCTATCATATACATGAAATAATTCGAAGATATATATTTTTGTATAAGGAAAACAACGTGTGAGCGAATAAAAGAAAAATATTTTTACATTGAAAAACCAAGGAAGAGGGTTGTTTTATGAAATAACAAAATGAAGATTAGTACCAGAACCATTTTTTTGACAATTTTAATTTTCCAAATTCTGCTCCTGGAAGTAATTGATTCTGGGCGACAAAGTAAGAAAAGAAACTCGTGTACATGCAAATCAAAAAGGAAAAAAAATCCACGAAGACTAAAAAGAGAAGTTAAACGTTTAGAGTTTAGAGATTGTGGTGAGTATTATTTTCCTTGCTGGCCATACGCAACAGTCAGACGATGTCATTTATTTTATATAAATTTATAAGACACTACCCAGTCCTTGTGGAGACTACATGGGAGTCAGTAGCATTGAAATGTATAAAAGATACTTTTATCGTTTAAATTTTTCAAATAGATTCGCCTTATACAGAGTGATCTTAAAATTGTCTCACTTGTCGATACTCTCCTAGAGTTACAAGGTAAGGTATCTATACATTTCACATCATTATAAACATCATCAGCATGCAGTTCATGTCGAGTTACCTACTCACAGGGTTACCGTTAACTTCTCCACGTATTTGTCGCCAGTGCATCCCGTTTAAAACGGAATCATTCCTACGTGTTTTATATTTTCCGTCCAGGTGGTTTCCATATGATATTATTTCTGTGAGATATGAATTTATACGTCAAACACCTGAATGTACTAATTATTCGACATTTCTTTGAGCTGTATGAAACGCTGTATTGCCGGAATTCTCATTTAAACTTATTTATAACTCTAAACTTAAATGTGATTCCAAAAATATCGCATAATACGACCTTGTGTATGAAAAGAATTTTATCTAGCTGATGTAGAAATGTTAGACATGTGTTTTCAAATAATTGACATTTTCAATCCATTTACAAATGTACTTACAAGAAACAAAGTAGTTAGTGGACATATTAGATATTTTATTGATGCACCTGGGCGATTCTCAATTTAATAGCGGAACGAAGTAAATAAGACTAATTTTTAAACGAACTCTTCAAACTACGTGTTCAGAACAATGCACAAATTCGTTAAGAATGTTATTTAATTTGCACACCTGTGGAACAATAGATTTTTGTGAAATTCGTTTTTGGTAGTATGGTAAGAGACGAAAAATGTCTTCTGATATTTCACTTTTTAATGTTCAAATATTTGAGCCATGTAACATTTTATTTCAAGTTAGACTATTATGTCCGGATTATGATAAAATTAAACTAATTCAATTATGTATCTAACCACAGTGTGTATTTACATGTGGTTTAAAGTATAGCAATAAGGCTATTTATATATTCAAACAACCATTTTTACTAAAGTACAGCGTTTTAAAAATTACATATTTGCTTAAAATAAATACAGATAATAAATATTAATAAGATGGTGAAGGAAATGAAAATGCCTTGATTAAAAAAAACACAGACCAAAGTTTATATTTCGTAATCGGAATTTAAATAGCGCTAATTCGTTTGTTTTTTTTGGACTAGTTCTTATGCTCACTTCTAAAATGGGGGTTTCGAGACACTGAACAAGCATGAACGAAAAAATTTAAGAGTTCTCATAGTCCGCAATTTTTAAATATGTTCGAAAGTCAAGGAATTAAGTTCCGTAAAATTATGATACATAATATTTATGTTATGCGTGCACACACGTTTCCAGGTGTTCCTCTCGGCCAGTAACACTCTCATGTAGTTGTACTGCTATTCAGTTTATATCAACACTCTTAAACAAAAATACAACTTTGATAACAAAACTTCAGTACGCACAGCTGAAATACACATGGTTTGGGTCTATAGTACCACGCATTTACCAGACACCCCATAGGGAATTAAAATATCAAATAGCTGACACCCTGCACACATCTCTTCGAGTATATTTTTTTTATAATTTATTATATAGCTTAGTTAAAGTATTGATTGCAATTCCGCAGGTCAGAATACATGCGTGTAAATTTATTTTTTAAAAAATACTCTGACATTTTATTATATTATATCGTTCAATTCCAAGAACCTTGACATCTTTATGTCATAAAAGTGGTCGCTTCCTGTTACTTGGAAAATAAGTATGATAAATTAAAATTGTTCATAGGCTCTTTCAGGAAACTGGAACCGCGAAAATAACAAAATCATTAATTATAACCAGTGACCAGCGCAACCCAAAATGTTTGTATTATTAATTGTATTCTTATGCGATGTCACCATGATAATGTTGTTGTTTGCGTGTGTTTTTGGGCGTTTGAATTCCGAAGTTTGGAAGGGTTTGACTGTATTTGAAACCATGCCCGAAACCGGTGTCAAGTGACATTTTCATTTGTTGTCTTCAGCGCGTTACCTTCATGGCGAAGAAGATCGGGAAGAAGATTTGTATGTGTGTAATTGCTGTCTTCCAATTTATTGAATTTAGAAATCCCTTTGGAACAAAAGATCTACCATTAGATTTATCATCCACCTGCGTTATAACGTTCATGCAAATGCAAAATAGAGCTGTACAATGTTTTTATGAAAGTCACTACCATGAGCTTAAGTTGTACAGTCTCATTTTTCGAGATAATCGAGATATTCCAATAGCAAATAGGCCCATATTCCAATTTCGATTTTTAAAAATTTGTGTTGACCTCGGGATTTGTTTTGTCTTACCAGAAAGTGCAACATGTTGACACTAAATACACATAAAATTAACATACTACGCTTCGCAAAACGTATATATTCAAATGTCAACTAAACTTTGTGCACTTATAAATACGTGAAGGGAGGCTCGAGTACCAGGATCCGGGACCGCGATTATCGCAATGATTTTGCCATTCACATTAAGATTCATCATATGGTTTTTTGTAAGCATTGCGTGTATCATGGATCCGACTCCCAAGTCGGAAACAGTACCCTCACCCCACCCTAAAACATGTTTCACAAGATAAAAACCGTTAGTAAATTAAATATCCCGCCGGATAAAAACCTCTTAGCTTTGTACAAAGGCATAAATAAAATTCCATGTAGCGAAGAAGATATCGCTGTACACGACCTCACGTTGCGGAAACATGGCTTTATTCCTGCAACTTTTTTGAAATTTTTTTCTCCTTTAATAAGCTTCGTTAGTTCAATCCTTTATTATTATATTTTTCCGTTTCCGTGGTGAAACATAGCCGCACCTTTCCGTGTTGTTCATATGATTTTACCCTGTAATTGACCCTAGTTAATCAATCGACACGATGATAGCCCCAATTGTTTTAATTACTGTGTTAAATTATCGTGTTAACTTGGGTGGCTGAGTGTTCTGAAATGTTTATTGGTCGTTTAATATGTTGGTGGTATAACCCGGTTGGTTCGCCGTGGTTAATATCTGTAAATGGTGATTATATATTAAATAAATACAAATCTAACAAAAATTAAGAAGTTATACTATTTGATATCATGGACGGAGTACAGCTAAACATTAGCCATTATTGAATAAAATATCACGGGGTCAAAATAATTTCATAGACATGGCATTTTTACAGCTGTGCAAGTTCTGCTACGTGCCGCCGACATTTCTTACTGTTAACATGTAGCCGGGATACTTTCGGCGTGTTATCTTGTGAATATGTTTTTTATTAAGATGTTCACACTAGCATTAGACATTTAATAGTGCAAAGGAATATTTCTTTTTCAGGTACGGACCCTGTAAGACCTGTTCACTTTCTCTCAGCACACGCGAGTCCTATGCCTGTGGTTATTCCGGGGAAGTTAAGTTTCAGCGTAAAAGTCAACGTGTCACGCCCTCTACAGGAGGACTTTGGTTTGACTGTCCAGTTGCAGCGTTACTTATTTAAAATACCCTTCACATTGCCTTGTTTCAACAGCTATTACGACGGCATTGATGTAGGCTCATGGTGAATATTTTTAAGTTTATTTCATTCTGATTTTTTATAACACCAATTTTCTCATCTAGCTTTCAAAAAAGTCTTAAGGGATGATTGGGCAATGTTTTCCAAATAATAATCTCCCTAGCGATTTCAGCAGTATACACATAAGTTGTCTAACTAGCTATAACATGCAGTAATATAACACTGTAATTCTGTTTTATCTCTTTAGCACGTACAGTGACGTGTGTGAACGAATCAACAATTGGGTAGAGGAAAATGGGAGGTGCCCTGATGACTTAGTACAAAGAAACATACCTTGTACATGTCCAGTATTGAATGGTCTGTACGATCTAGACAATGTTATGGTTAATATTCCCAGAATATATGGCCTGATGAGTTATTTAGCACAGGTACGGACAATGTCGAAAAAAAGTCTGATAGATCGATAATTTTCATCAATAACGCCAACAATACGTTTAAACCTCCATGCAATCAAAATTGTCGATGAAGTACTGATTGGTGACCTCTCGCTAGGTTTGCACAATCCATTACGATCATTCTCGCCTGCACCAGAGTTCCCCAGAGCTGACGAAATGTACAGATGCTATCGGCAGTTAAGGTCAAAGTCTTAGTTTTATATTCCCTAGAAAATCGATTTTGTGCTAAAATAAAAAAAATATTCAAGGTACAATCGAGTTGAAATGCTGGCAAACCAAATCGATCATTGATGATGATGTTAGCACATTCAGTTAAATGTTGATGCGTTATACCAATCAAAATAAAGTAAAAAGTGTTCAATATAATTTGTTTACTATGGAGCCCCGCAGAGGACATAGTAAAAAAAATTTAATTCGTGCGCACGGATTAGTAATTTCGTGCGCACGGATTACTAATCCGTGCGCACGGTTTACTAATTCGTGCGCACGGTTTACTTATTCGTGCGCACGGATTAGTAATTCGTGCGCACGGATTAGTAATTCGTGCGCACGGATTAGTAATTCTAATTCTAGTAATTCTAACTACTACAAATACTAATTACCGCTAGGGGGCGACTTAATTCGTGCGCACTGATTAGTAATCCGTGCACACGAATTAGTAATCCGTGGGCACGATTTAATGATCCGTGCCCACGATTTAGTAATCCGTGCGCACTATTTAGTAATCCGTGCACACGATTTAGTAATCCGTGCGCACGAATTAAAAATTATTTTTACTATGTCCCCCCTGCAGGGCTCCATACTTTACAAATTCATTCGTAAACAATATTTAATTAAAAATTATACATTTCAATTAAGTTTTGTGAATTATAGGTAAATATTAACATGTCCCAATTTTAGTTGCATTGGATGAAATGACTTTGTACATTTATTAGTTTCATTTAACTTTCTTGTAGATATATATATTTTTGCACCTAACTGTTTACGTATATAAACTAGGGAGTCTGTAATAAATTTAAACCACGAACTAAAATATGCTATACAGTTTCATTGTTAATGCGGGGGGGGGGGCATGGCGTATACTCCGTTGTCAGAAAAGATGGCAAAAAATATACCCCTTTATAAGCAAACATAATTTTCGGGACCCGTTGTTAGATTTTCAAGACCCATTGTCAGCAACTGAATTGATTGTTAGCAGTGAGCTAAAATATATACCCCGTTGCGAGCATTCCAGGCTAAAATATACACCCCGTTGCAAACAGGGACCCTGAAAAACCATATCCCATAGGGCGGTACGTGTTATTACCACTTTGGAAGGCAGTCCTCCCCGGGGCCATGGCACCCCATATACCCTAATCGATAACGTACAAAAAGCATGCAAGATGAGCACCAATGAAATATACTTACCTGATCCAATTGATCCGGGACAATGATCGGTAAGCTCGTTCCCCAAGAAGGCCCATTCCATTACAATTGCTCGAATATGAATGAAACTGAATAGAAAATTGGACCTGGGATTGGACCATTATAAGGCTAACTGCCACAAACTGAACATTCCCCGCCACTCCTTAAATACATAGGATTGAGGATGTGTACATGTATCGATGCCACTGTGTATAAGTGTTAATTTTAAATTGTAGGGTGATTTCAAGGTAAAGGCTCATCTTTTTGACTGGATTACGCGACAAGAACTAGGTTGTTTAGAAATGGAGTGGTCAATAAAGAGGAAAAGAAGAAGAAAGGATAGCTGGTGGTCGTTTGGTTGAAGGCGACAAGAAACGAGAATAAAGTCATGCATACAAAGTGAATTAATTACATGCTAAATTTCCTATCGCTTTTATAACTTTTATTTTTCAGTATTTGGCGTTGGCACTTTTCAAATTTAATATTACGTGTCGCAGACTGTTCTCCAAGAATGGTGAATGTATCTGCCAAGATAGCGCAGCTGAAGCATGCCGCTGTTAGTAACGTATTTACACAGCAAGACTAGAATGCTTCTATGATACTGAACCTTACCATTCCTGCCTGATTATTCAAGAGTAGTGACTATAATCATATAGATCCCACACAAATATAATATCAAAAAAGTAAAGTTTTTCATTTAACGCGACAATGGTTTGAGCACTTTTTAAAACCGATCTGCCATACTTAGGAGCTAGTATTTCAGTTTATTTCAAGGAAGTTGTGTTTTTTTCCCGTAGAACTTTTGTTGCACGGTAGTCGTAAAACCAAGCAACAGTTTGAATCTATGTCGACACATTTATTGCAGAATGTATATTATTTAGAAAAGTAACACATGAAGATACCTTTCTTGCACTGGTATAGCTGTAGTAAGACCCCGGGGGGCTCACTTGAAAAAAAGTCGGATACCCATGCTCGTGGAGGATCAAAATACCATCCCTAACCGGAGGATTTTGCTCAAAAAGGTACCCCTAAACGGGAAATTTTCTCTGAAAACTTAACCAAAAAAAAACGGTTCCCAAAAAAATTGACAACAAATAAAAAGAAAAAACGTCGTCAAAACAAAATATTGCACTAAATTTAAAAAAAAATGCAAAATGGTCGCCAAAAGGTAATGCTCGCTGCTCCCACTGAAAAAATGACCCCTAAACGGGAGGTGTAGGTGAAAAACCAACCCCTAAACGGGAAGTTACATTTGCCAAAAACATACCCTTAAATGTGGTTTCCCGCCAAAATCGACCCCTAAACGGGGTTCCCGAGAACCCCGACGAACGGCGGAAAAGGTACCCCTTTTTCCCGTTTTTTCGGACAAGCATGCGTAACCGACTTTTTTAAGTGAGCCACCCGGGAGTAAACAGTCACTAAAACACACTGTAGCTGCTACGTGACATACATAGCGCACGAAAAAGAAACAGCATATTTTCATATGTAAACGTGTGGTATTGTATATGCTATTTTAACCTTTTTCATAATGGTAGCCTTAGGTTGAATTGAAATTTAAGACACCATAATCGAATATGTTTTTTCTGGTGTTACAACTGCGTAAAAATATTGAAACGTAATTGAATTCTTTCATGGTTCGGCTACAACGATCACATGTGAGTCTGAATACAATTTCTATTTCGTCCCTTCGTATTATTAGATGCAATTACGAAAATTATATGTTATTTATTGGATGCTAACCTGTTGACAGTGATAAATGTCCTGTAGACGGAGTTATTCAAAATGGATATAAACTGTTTTGGCTTGTTAAACCATTTTCCTTTACTTGGTAAAAATATGAAATCAGAAAAGTTAAAGCAGCACCTTGAGGTAATTGATAATGTGTGTATTTGAAGTTTTGAATATAGCAATGGTTTTACTTTCAATTGCTGATTTTATATTTTCACAAAAAAAATTGGAAAATTGTTTAAGAAGCCACAAACACAGTAGTTTATATCCATTTTGAATAACACTATAGCAGTAATTAGGTAGTAGAGTCATTACACTATAGGAAACTGCAGCAGCCAACTTTACAATTACAGTGCTACATAAGTATGGAGATGTACATATACAAAGAGCGCCATGAACGAATACCTTTGGTAGATCGACATGGATATGATAACTAAACTGCAACATGTTTCGTTTCACAGATAAAAATTATAATTCTACATCTGGAGTGTCCTGGTGTACTTAACATGATTGTTTCTCATTTTAGACATTTTAAGGAAAATACCTGATGTTCAAGCATCTTTTTGATTAGATATTTACTTTATTTGTTTTATTTTATTTCTGGTATGTAGTACCCATACCAGCCCAACACGTTCGGTCAGTGGGCAAGTTTTATTACACTTCGTGTAGCTTTGAAGATAAAAAAACGTTAACTAATTTTAAACTAGTTAACTGATTCTTATACATTTAATTAAAATATTTTGCAAACTATGTTGTTGTCTAATAAATAAAGAACATTTATTTATGAAAATATATTTAATATATTTGTAAAAAATAATCTAATTCCGCACGAAATTTTTTTTTTGCACATACATGGTTATCTGATGCTAGGAGACAATTAGTTTTTCCCTTTCATCTAAATAGTAGAACAAAAGATTTCGTAAAATTTATCATTCATGCAGTCATATATCAAGACAATTGTGTCATACCTATAGTCAATATGTCGGGCAAACTTTTTAGCGATGGCTGCCTGAATACCATCTGGCGGGAATATTGAAATCACTTGCTACAGAATATCACTCACTAAACTTTGTCTCAAATTACAACCTCAACATCAGTAATCATCATGTCTCTACGTGTCATAAGAAAATAGAAAATTATTCATCACTAGTACTACACCTGATTAGTACTTTTTTCTTACCGCACTCGAATCTTAGATTCCAATTAGCTATCGATCTTGTTCCATTTCGGTTTTTCTAGATTTATATTACTGTGTCTAGGTTACATCGGCGATAGGAGGTTTAAATGAATATTGGATACTCTTATAGCCAACAATTGTTCAATAAAACGGGGCTAACAAACCTGTCTTTACAATGTATATTACATACAGCATAGGTGTGCCCCAGATGTGTATATAGCAGTTATGATTTTCATATAATATGGAACATGAGTATTAGTTAATTAATTAATCCCTTTCAGTAAGGTCTGTCAAATTTCCTGAACCACAATGTAACTGTCCTTGTTTTTTTTGTTTTTTTTTGGTAAATGATATTGTGACATTATTCTTATAGAATTATAGATTGATGACCACCGATATATCTACCTGCAACTATATCACGATTATTGGAAGAACAAATCTCTGAAAACTTATCAAAATCTTGGTCGCAGGTATTATATTTTAGAGAATAGTAGTGAAAACCAAAGTAATCACGGACATAGTAAACCGCTGGAAAATCGATATGGTAGCGACATCTACTGCATATATGTATATGTAATATACACTATAGTGAATAACTTTACGCCTTACATCAGTGTATATGGTAATAACAACATTTCAGTGATTAAAAATCTTTGCCTACAAATTATACTCAACACGAATGAAACGTGTAATTTTCCTCTGGCCTTAGTTGAATACCAGCCTACGTTATATTATTAATGAAGTCAAGCGAAGCTATAGAATAGTTTGATGCAAAAAAAAATCAATTGCAGACCGAATTTAGTATCACTTTAGTGAAATTACCAACTTATTAATACACGAAAAGCAATTATAGTTTGACAATTAGCTGGTAAGAAATCTGACTCCGAATGATGTTGATGTCAACGACTGTATATCTGGGAATTTTATATTAAGTATCAACTGGGCGTTTTTTTGCAGTACAATTCTTGTTTTCGCTCTCGTTTTCGATGTTGATTTTGAAACCTCGTGCAGTCGTTTATTGTGCATTTAATATCAAAGTCGTGTCGTGCACGTTTGAACGTTCTTATTTTCGTTGCCGTCTTCTTCGTCTAAAGCAGGTTGTCTGATAAGTATTCTTCTAGACTTTCTTGTCTCGTCAACATATTTTTGAATATTATGCGTTTCCTCGTCAGTTGCATTAACCGGCCAAGAGTGAACTCTTTCCAAGCAGCTCTTACTATAGTGAACATTACAATTTACCAGTTCAGTAGAATACATTGTAGTGACTTTTGAATGTACGTTAACATTTTTATGGTCACATTGAGGGTATTTTGGAATAGGCCTAACGAGAGTAGGCGCTGTGCATAGATTCGTCTGCTTATTAAGTAGCGCTCCGGGCGTTTTCCATTGGCACTTGGGCACTAGAGGAGATTTTCTTATATCATTAAGCGTTTCTTCTTCTGACTCTAGTTTTATTATATGACTTATGTTACTCAAACTGACTGTACTACTTTCATCATCTAGAGGTAGATCATTAATCCATTTTGCAGTGTTTTCCAAACTAGTTCTTTCACAGCTTGGCAAGAAATTTTCTAATGTTTCCATTCCGGTAATTTTCTCTAAAGCTGTCGGCGATATGCCACACCCTCCTTGTTCACATACATCATCAATTGATTTGTACTTTCCTCCACTTAAATTATGATTCTTACATTTCCTTCTGAATTTATAAGAAATGTTGTAATTCCTTATCCACTGTGTTCTACATTTACCTTTGGCAATAAACCAAATTAAAAATAACACAAGAGCTCCACCTAGAATAGCTGCCGTTTGAATTCCTTCTGTTGGATCATATTTTGAATAGTACTCCTCCCACGTAATTTTTGATTTGTATTTATTTGCCGTAGGATTTGCAGTGTTGAAAACAAACTTTTCAAAATTTAAATTTATCTCTTCATGTTTAGTTGGTGATGGCACGTTAACGGACCCGCTAATGTAAAATAAAGTTGCGTTCAACAAATTATGAACGCTCTTCGTCGTACTTGATGAGCCTGCGGAAGTTTGCATTACGTCACTTCTGAAAATAAAACATATGGTAATTGTTAAAATGTAAACACAGTACTCTCTAATACAATGTACCAAAGGAAGTGGTGAAAGCTTATCCTCATTCCGCCCACCCAATTCGCAATTTCCTTTTTGCGAAAAGATACTGGAATTATCGTATGTAGCAAATATTACACATGCAGCATGCAGTTTCAAACTAATTCAGACTGAAAGTATGTAATAAGTATTTTCCTATTCCTACTTTTTGACGCTGATTTCTTTATTTCTCAAGTTTTAGTCAATTGTATATGTGATGTTTAGCAGATATGTGTATGACTATGTCTTTAGAGCAAACAATTACATGCTGTAATTTTGAAAAAGTCCCATTTCCTTTTTATTATAGTTCTGTAGTCCAGCTTGCAATTCTAGAAGCCTCTCAACAACGTGATATGGCAATAATATATATTTTGCCTGTTATGCATGCACAACTGACACAGACAACTGAATCGCACATTTTCATGTAATCAGACAATTACGGGTAAAAATAACTTAACAAAATGATTATTGGTTCTTATGCCCTTGTTGGTTGTAATGTTATGGAGTGTTGTCTTTGGTTGTCAGACAAATTACGAATACTATTTGCATATAACTCACCTAAAAAATGCAATATTCAGTTAATTGCAGAATTGAATTTTCATGTTTTAAAATATCGCCAGAATTTTGCACCTCGGTGTAATAATACCTGTTGAAAGAAAATCTTCATATCGCGTGTCTTACGAATGAAATGAAGAACTTAATTGTTACAGTAATCATCTAAAACATAAGAATTCTTGTTATTTCCTTGGAAGCGGAACAGCTATGAGAGTTAATAGACAACCTGTTGACATGAACCTGGTAATTAAGGTAGCTCTCTATGACAGAGAAAGGTGAACGGATAAAAATATATTTTAATGGAAATTGTATGTAGAAGCTAAGAATAATCAATTCTACAAATATGTTAGCCAATCTAAACTAGCCATATTAACATTAAGCCAGGTATTAGGCAATAAAAATCTTCTTTAAAAAATATTGGTTTTACCTTAGGAAGTGTTCAAATGTATTTACAGTAATCTAAACTGCAAATGGCTGAAAATTACATATTTCAATATTTAAAATTACTGCAGTACATTTAAAGACAGCAATGGCATACTACTAGACGTACTAATAATAATTACTGGTAAAGAGTTCGCGGCAAGTTAGTTTTTAAAAATGAAATATTAAAAAGAATTATAACTATTCCCACGTTTCTAATTTGAATTCGATTCGTTCTAAGTAATCAAATGTCAATTGTCAATTGTCAATTGATTTAGTTTTAATTATTCATAAGCCTTTCATACATAAAAGAAGATTTGTACCAAGTGATATTTATGCTTTCTGCATTTATTGAATACAAAATTTTGGTTCGCAAGGGAATAGTAAAAAAAAAACGTTTATCGTGAACAATACTGCACTGTTAAGCTTTCTAGAAGGTCAAAAACGTATTTAACAGCCTATCAATTTGCTGCCACACACCTGATTCAAATTATTTGGATCAACATGCAAAACAAATCGGAAATCAGCATTTCAAATGAATATGTATATTATATTCTAAGACTTCCGGGCTACCATGCATTTTAGAATTGTCTAACAAACATAAGAAGTAAATACTGCTATATGGGGAGCCTTCTGGATAGAACGAGGTCCAAAGTGGATGAAATGGTGTGCAGGGAATTGTATGAACTACAATTACTACAATCCTTTTTTATACAGGCACAAGTATTGTACGCTTATAAGGTGACAAGAAATAAACGAGACACTGTTACAAATTGATATATTAATTTTAGACACATGTATTCTGACTATTCTATTTATTTCTGTTCATAGTGTACAAAATTCAATTGTACAAAACATTTCTTTATGCTAGGTTTTGTTGTTAATGTACACGTCAGAGACACCAGACCCGACCATTAGTAGACACTGGACTAATACGTTCCATCGAATCTGTTTCATCGTTAATTGTGTACGTAATTTATACTTATAATGAAAGCATTCTATAATTACATGTATACGTTTATCTCTTAAATTTAAGCATGCATTTCTATCTTAACGCATTCCCTAAATAACACATTGATGTCCATTGGTTTATCAAGCCTTAGTCTGTTATTAATAATGAAATGCAGCTATATAGAGAGGCTGTTGATAGTTTCTGATGATTTCAGTCTTTGGTTACTATAATTGGACGAATTGAAACATTTATGAAAATGACATTTTAGTGTTTCTTTACGTCAAGATAAATCAGATATCTGCTAATAAGCATTTGCTGTAACTATCCATTAAAGCCAATTATAGTCTCTGTTTTGCATATCATATGAAAGAAATCTATAACCACCATACTCTCCTATGAATTACTGCAGTCAGGTAGAATTTTTATGTGTAAACACACCTGCACTAAACGACTCTTTACATGCCCAATGCATGTCACTATTCCAGGCTCCCAGTATATATCACCCACCCCGACTACGGAATCCAAGCGCATGGAAAAATGTCAGTTCAAAAGATCTTGGAGTAAGCGGAACAGGATAATTTGGAGTTACTGCAGTAGCTTTGAAAGTTCCCAAATATTTGATCGGAAAAACATTTGTACATTATTTCATAACAAATTCCTATTTTTATTTTGAAATTAATTAATGATATATAGTTTAACAAACTACAAAGGAACTCAAATCCAGCAAGTATATATTCTTGTCAATACAATAGCCTTACGGCCAGGTATATGCTGTTATAGTAACAGTTAATTATAGTTTA
>JAOXYB010097049.1:0-21735 GCA_028565635.1 Phoronis ovalis
TCATCTGCTATCTGCTAACTTCACGTTTTCATCTGCTATCTGCTAACTTCACGTTTTCATCTGCTATCTGTTATCTGCTAACTTGACGTTTTCATCTGCTAACTTGACGTTGCTCCATATTCTTGCTTTTTAAGTGCAGAATCGAACTTTTTAAAACTTATTAGATCTTATCTGTTCATATTCTACACTCATATTCACCGATTTAACGTGTTCCACTGATCATCTATACCCTATACATAATGGTGAAATTTCTCCTTATAGATATATATCTACTTCTCACGTTACACCTTTTATTTATTATTCATATAGAAATAGAAGAAAATCCAGTCTCATACCTCTGGGTAAGCTAACCGTGCATATTTTGTTTAGAGTTTAATATTTCAAAACTTTCTTGTTTAGTTTTAAATAATTAAAATAACTTATTTAGTTATACTGATGGTCCTCAAGTTTAGGTTAATATGTTTTTTTTGTCATACTGAACAAAATTAATGCAAGTTCCCCTATCCTCGATTCGTAGCATATAGACAAAATTGAATAATGCGCAAAAAAAACAATATTGTGATACAAAAATAAAGTAGTCAGTACGTACGGTAATTTGAGAAGATGAATACTACACACGTTACAGAAAGTAACAGCACTGTTACAGTTGCAACAACTATCGAAACTAATACTGGTCCATTACAGCGTGCTACAAGTGTATCCTCTGCAACGAGTTTTCCCTTGGAAGCGATAGAAAGTATGTTACTTTCATCGCTACTGCTTGATCCTTTCCTTGTATGATAACTTGACACGGGGATTCGTGTTTTACCAGTCTCTATATCCATCTTTAGCAACATACTGAAATCATTAGAAAAAATGATTTAGTATTTAATAAAAAAAATGTTTATTTCTAGTTTAAAATGCTTATATTTATTTTGCGCAGTGATCTGACTGTACAGTACAGAAATCTGACAGTTAATTTTAGTTTCCATGTTTAAGCCGTAAAAACGTTCTTCGCTAAAAAATCTAAATAAACAAAGTTATAACAGTCTCTGTTCATTTGCATCCTCCAGGGTGCAAATGATCATATAATTATACAAATTTGTACAAGTAGTTTAAGGTAATCAAATCAAAATGCAACAAGCATATGCTACTCCGAGATTATCAAATAAAATCTCCCCTTACCTGCGCTGTCAAGCAGTACGCCGCGACAATTAATACACTGAATGCGAACTACCAAATGATAATCAACTAAATATCCGAGCTAAATAAGAGCTACACAATTGACTAGGTATATTTTGAACGTTATCCTTTTTTCCTACCTCAAAGAACGCACATACAAGGTTTGTAATTGATTGTTCATGCTCGATGAGTCCAGTTGTGAGAAATGGGTCATTCGAGTGGACGTTACATTCCAGCGTCCACGTATTTAATTCATGCACATATCGATATTGCCCTCGGTGGAATTAGAGGCTGAACAAAGGCGCCGGCACTGACACACTTCCTTTGTTCTTAATTTCCATTTTGTTTGTTCTCACTATGAGTACTATAAATGATAAATAATCACGCCGTTCAGCTTTGAAATTAATTACAGGTAAAAACTCAATAAAGAGCCTGCATGTAGTAACACTTTGCAAATTTTGAAAAAGTGCATGTCAGGATGCAATTAAGTACTTTGGCTATTATCGATATGAACTCGAGCATACCAAATACGATAATTAATTATTAGAAAAGAAAACATTGTTTGATTAGTGTGATGGTTTTTCAGTATTAAGTAAAGCCGTAGTAATGAAATTACTTCCACGATCCTTTCGCTCAAGGTTACTGAAGTACAAAAAATAATAAAACAGTGTGCATCGGGGTGTGCATCTACTTCTCAACAGATCGTGTCATTTTGTCAAGCTGCTAGTAGTCAAGTTACACATTCAGGAAGCATTTATATGTCTAGAAAAAGTCAACAAAAAAATAGAAGCAATTCCAAAGATTGTATAAGCACAGCGAAATTAATATTTATTGACATGCACAAAAATTACCTTAATTTTAACAATTTCAAAAAATAGATTCAGATTATCACTACAAATGCGAAAAGCTGATAGAAAAGTACATGGTTGGTCATTTCTCATGTCACTGTCCTCAAACAAATATTTTTTTTAGTCTTGTTCTCAAAATGGTTTCAAATTGTTGCATACGAGTATACCCTTACTTGGGCCCGCTACAATGCAATGTCCCGTGAACGGTTAATCCACGGTTAGGTCTCTAACTAGGGTTCATGTTCCCGGCTCCTTGTACTCTGGAATAGTACATATGCACACTAATTAATCAATCAATAGCTAATTGTTCCTGGGACAATTGTGAATTATAATTATTAAATAAATATATGATCTGTATCTCATATTTCGGACTACTAAGTTTTCGCTTTAAAATTGTTGAAATGTGAGTGGGGCTTTTATTTATTTAGCTTATTTTCAAACAGAGTCTGTTGTTCGTGCTGAAAGTAAAAGTATTGTAAATCGATATTTTAGCAAACAGTTATCTTTAGGGTCAGTTACATTGTGACTGGATCTAGTATTGATGTACTTTAAATACTACTGGCATCAACGACTGGACTCAACGCTTTAAAAGTTGAGCGCGGGAGACTAAACAAATAAACGTGCATTTTGAAATTTTTAAATAGATATATTGTGAAATGCAAGCAATATAAATAAAAAAAGGTTTGGACATATAGACCATAAAAATATAATACACAATTGCGCCTCATACGTTTCACTGATTGTTTATTATGTCCCTACACCTGGGTCATTTGAATTCTTTTCGCTTTTGAACGATTTGATAAGTAACACTGTACTAGGTCCAATTTTGTTCTATCCGAGTGCATCCTTTTAAAAATTTCTATAGCATTTTACATATACTTGAAAGAAATGCTTGGTTGTTAATTGTTTATACTTGCTTCGACAACTGATAGTTCCCTTTGATTCTATAGCGTTTTTCTTTTTGCATTTTAATACTGTTTCTGTATTACCTACCACAACTATTAAGATTAAAAAAATTACTGGCTGTGCTAGATGAGCAAAGAGAGCCCTAAACTAATACTTTCTTCAAATGTCCTTACGATTTCAAATTAAAATAGTTAGCGACTTTAATGAAACAATAGAATTTATATAACTTGCAAAATAGAGACAAGCTTAGATAAATACTGCCAAATTAAGTATATATATTTTTTCTCGAATCTACCATGGCCCATAAGAGCCCATATTAATTCCGGTGTATTTGTATTTATTCCGGTGTATTTTTATTTATTCCGGTGGATTTTTATTTATTCCGGTGGATTTTTTATTTATTCCGCTGTATTTTTATTTATTCCGCTGTAGTTTTATTTATTCCGCTGTATTTTTATTTATTCCGCTGTATTTTTATTTATTCCCCAGTAATATATATATGCAGTAATTTCTGCTGTTAATTCGAAACAGAAATAACGTTTCAAGTTATTCTAGTAGGCGAACATAGATGATTTGAAATTGTAATTTGAAACCAGAAATCACCATGACCACTGTCACTGGACTTTTCATGCCTCGGGGGTCACTCAATAGAAAGTGATGACGAGTATGCCTGGCGGTTAAACGGTGATATTTTTCGGCATGGGATCCGTTTCATGGGGTGCATTTTACACTTATATTTTACCTTGTTCGGGTCTGCCTCTGGCAAAGAAGCAGCCTTGATCGAGTTTTACCTTGGGCCGCATACCCTACCAATTTTTTGTCAAATATCCCCCGGACATACCCGTATATAATCTTTTGTAGTGATTCCTCCCGGAGTCACGCACTAACAATAAAAATGACCGCCGAAATAAACTCACCAAAAAACGACATTCTTTCATATTAAAAATTAGTCATTTATTTGATGATCTTTGATCAGTATCAAGCTATTAGTTAATTAATATGAACTTAAAAAAACAGAATGGATTCCAAACTGTAGATCCAAAACAAATCAGCTGCTACCCCCAAACGAAGAGCACAAGTGACGGTTCAAGAATATAAAACTAAATTTATCCTAGACCATTTTAAAAGGGGATAGAATTAAACGAGTAACTGATTATACCGATGGTGATGTGAAGAGAGATAATGGTGTACTGGTGGATGATTCTACTGGAACCAAGAGGTGATAGATATATCGGTGTGTAGGTGGATGAAACCACTGATGTGATGATAGGCAATGCTGTGTCAGTAGAGGATACTATTGACACCAAAATGGTGTAATGATAGGTAATTAATAGTGTACTGGTAAATGAAACCATTCGAACCAATGATGTGGTGAAACATACTGGTATACCGACATGTATTATTGACAGTAGATGTGGTGATATTTCATGGTATACCAGTGCATGGAAGATACTATTGACATTAATGATGGATCGAGGGATAATGGTGTCCTGACCGATGACACTGTTAGGGACAGTTATGTGTAAGAGATGGTGATGCATTAATTGATGATAGAATAGGATGTGATCACAGATGATGCTCATGGTGGTGACAGCTGATGAATGTAACGCGATGATTATGTGGCTAGTATGCTGTTGTGAGGGCGACGGATAATGTCATGGTCAAAGTGTAGATTACACATGCTGATGTGAAGCATGAATATACCATCATCTTTCACCAGATTAACATCCTTGTTCACATATGTGGAACTCAGTTTGGGGGCCCGCTGACCTCCCGCTGTTAAACAGTAACATTATATAACGCAAAATTTTTTTTGTGGCATGTTTATTATTTATTAGAATAGCGCAAGTTAATACACAAATAATCAATACAATACCACACAATGACGAGCACACTATTCATTTAAAAATTGCTTTTTTTATAAAAAGAAAAACAAAAATTCATGCATATAAGCAGTAACATTAATGGTACCAACTTCATCCCTTGCCTTTATACACCATAGTGGTTATTAGTCGAAATTATTTCCGGTTGTAAACGATATTGCTAACAAGAAAGAACTAAGTTATAACTGGTAAAAGTACAAGCATCTGACTGCTTGATTCTTATAACACGTATAGGGACCATCTTTATTTTATACTTAAAACATAACAAAACATATTATTATTGCACTAAAGTCAAATAGTAATCTAAAATTAAACTTGCTATGCAAAAAATGCAACTACGTTCACGTTAAGAAACTGCATTCAGGAAAGCTATGAATATTCATTACAATATGCAGTTTCATTTGTACAGTACATATACGTCATCTTCTCACTTCTTACATACATAACTTTTAAACAATTAACAAAGGCATTTGGCACATATTATTGTGCATGGTAATCAGCTGCTGATTTTTTTTCCTTCTAATTATATGATATACACCTAAACATGTCAAAAGTAACAACCAAAATACAAAGTACAATCCCGAGTACAATACAAGAACAAAAGCAATTTTAAAGAAAATAAAAGAAGCCAGCAGATTATGGCAAAGGGCCATTCTTGGTTAAAAGCAATTATTAAGCAAACACATGTATAAATTAACACATATAATACTACTACACAATAACGAATGTTGCATTACAAACTGGATACACATATTAAATACATTATGATATATATTTCTGAATATCAAAATATGTTGAAATATATTTAGTAACTGTTGTAGAGATCTTTGTTTTTACCTGATACCAAGACAAGCTGGATATGTTAACAGTTTATTTATTGCTACTGTCCTTTGGTTTTGCAACTCTCACTACACTGAAGCTTCCAAGCTAGCCTGCTATATAGGACCTGTGCACTTGCTTATATAGGCATATTAAAAATAAGACCCTTTCTATCTGTAGTTAACATAGTTTACCACTAGGTTCACATGGGCTTAGTCACTATTCATCCAAATGTTAAATAGCAAACCTTTTTTTTAGATAATATTGCACTATTTCTGCCGCAAAATAAAAATGACAAAGAAGTCTTTCCAAAACCTCTGTATATTTGGCAGAAGTAAATGAAATTTTATCAGTAAAGAAATGAAGCAATTTTTTGAGGAAAATTCATTCTCACATTTTTTTTCACAATATTCTCATAGTCAAGACAAGTAACTCAAGACTAGAAAGGGTTATATTATTAGCACTTCATTGTGTCTTGTCAATCTGGTTTTTCAATCCTCATCAACAAGACAATAAGTGTATCATGGTTAAAATTAATCAACAAGAAACTGACATACAGAAACAACCATGTCTGAAAAAATACTTAAACTTGTCCAACTCAAGTACTTCTTTTTATTATTTATTCAACTTCTTAGAAAGCAAACTGAAACATTTTTAATAGTCATAGGACTGTATCCTGGGGGATGGTTACTGGTTACTTCACCACTACACATACCTTACAAGACTTTACGATCTTGGTTTCTATTTTGATTGTTTATCAGTGTTACCTATGCCTTCCAAATGCAACTTTATGTGACATTAGTCGTTCGTTTAATATAAGAGATCCGCTAGTTTTTAGCGTGACATAACTAATGCTGGTCACACAAGTAAATAGCCTTTCTATTTGCTTTTTAGGGACCTGGTCTGAAGCTTGGTCTAACAACAGGTATCTATTAAACCAGGATAATGGTTAGAGGATGTCAATATTTGCCACCGATGATAACTTTGCTGTAAGTAAATCTATGTTGACGGGACTTTCAGAATGTGCCCTGCATAATACACGCAATACTTCACATATATGGCACATATTGAAGGGCAGTGGTACCCTTAGTATGCTGCCTGATGCGAGGAAGAACTGTCGCTGGGCTACAGAGTTATTTCAAGTTGTGAAATGCAAAACAAGGAAGTTAACGGGTCACAGATGGAAACCGTGCCAAGTTCTCTGTGATTTTAAACAGGCTATAAACAGGCTTTATACAGCAGTCAAAACAGAATTTCCGGCAGCAAGAGTCCATGGATGCTATTTTTACTTCTGTGACAGAGTTTATGGAGTAAAGTGCAGGAGCTTGAACTAGCAGTAGCAAATAGAAGAGAGAGAGTAAGAAGATGTTTAGGAATTTATGTGCATTCGGTATCTACCTCTACAACTTGTGAGGCAGAACTGCTGATTACTATCAACATCAGCTTATGTGATGTTTTGTAATATGCTAAGACTTCGGACTTGTCCGGTCTGCATTCAAAATAAGGCTCAGGAGAGCAAGATTATACAAGATCGCTCTCTCCTGCTTTAGACTTTGTAGTATGAAGACGTGTTTCAGAAAGTAATCCAAATAAAGTCTACGTGAACCTCATACGCCTCTTTATCTATAACTAGTATAGCCAGTTACCACATTATCATTTTAGATAAAGTATATCACTATACACATCTCAGGCAGACAAAGCTCTCTCTCATACAGTGTAATATCTTGTTCTAGGATAACGAGACAGAATCAGAAAATTAAATGAAAGTTGGTTGCAGTTGAAGTTTGTAATTCTGTTGAGTATTACAGTAGTAGAGATTACATGCTATTTCATTCAAGCTTATTTTTTTGGGAATTTGGGCAGCATGATATCCAGGCTTTGTAAACCAGTTGAACATGGTGCTCATGTTACGTAATCTCTACTACGACATAGCTGAATAGAATTACAATTTAACTTCAAGTTGCAAGCAGATCTCTCTTGATTTTCTAAATAATAAAGTCAAGTGTAATTGCAGCCTACTGTCGCTAATACTCCATTTCTTTATGTTTATTGCACCGTCAGCTGAATTTTTATGCAGAGGAATACAGTATCAAACATTACAGCCCTATACACAGAGTTTTTAATGGGGAGACTATCAGGCATAGAATACCATAGGTTATATGTTTCAGTTTACTTTTTAAAAGTTAGGAAACTTAAAAAGAAGTACTCACCTCTTGTGCACAAGACATGTTAGCTGGTAACCAAGAAAAGTGACCGATTTATATATTTCACATCTGTTAAATCGCCACACATCTTGCATTTACTAATTATTCACAATCTTAATTGTTAATGCAATTTATGACAGCTTCTTTAACAAGGGACGTCAACATTACGTAGTGTTAATTTAATGGCATAGTCATCAGCAAAACTCTAGTATGATTAACTAGTCTTTCTCTACTGCTGCTGTTCAGTTTTGTTTTCCTCCAACTTAGCTTCTGCTTTAGAGATTGTTCTTTTAACTAGATACTGGCTCAGATTAACATTTTCTATTCCGGCAAAAAAATCATCATGTGATGCAGTACCAATAGTAATGCTATCAGTGGAAGATTTAGGTACAAGAGATGGATCGATCACTTTCTCAGTCTTCTTACGAGAAAGTTCTGCAAGCTTAATTTTCTCCAATACTTCCTCCATTACATCACCTTGAGATTTTCCCTTTTTATTACACGAAACTTTATCTGTATTGTCACACTCGGAACTAGAAGCACCATCTACTTGTGAGACATCCGTTGACCTAACCAAATCTTGACTAGTATTTACTTCGCCTGCAAGCTGCCCAACAGAATCATTCAATGTTTCTGAATCAGCACTCTTTATCAGTGACTCTTTAACTGGTTCTTGCACTATATCATTTTCTTTTTCAGTGATATCTCTTTGGTATGTGTCATCTGATTTAGCCACTTCTAATGGTGCTTCATCTAAGGCATTTGGTTGGGCCATGCCAAACTCGTGACTACTCCCTACACTATCTTGACTGTCTGAAGTAATCATTGTTGTATTGTCTAGAGAAACATAGATATTAGGAAATATTTGTCTCAGCTCATCTGTCTTAACTCTATCAACAGCAAGCTCACCTCTCTAAAATATGAAAAAATACATTAGAATTGAGTATGTCATCAGAATTTATTCTGACGCATGCGCATACAAAATTTGGATCAAAATTTTAAACTCCATCAATTTTTGTAGTCACAAATCTTGGTAAAGTTATAGAAATCCACATCATGCGACACACTTAAATACACAAGAAGTTATTACATAATGGGCTTTAGTGGTGCTGTGTGAAGGCATATGAGAGCACTCACCCTGCCTTTCAAAGAAGCATTAATGCCAGAATCCAGCAACAGCTGAACTATGTCACCATGTCCTCTATCTGCAGCCCAGTGCAATGATGTCCATCCATTCTACAACAATCAAGTATAATGACATGGTTCAACAGAGACATATATATTTTATAAACTATAAATATTTTAAAACAATTTTACCAGAGTACTATTTCGGTCTTAATCAAATAAAAAATATGCTGAACACAAATTCTCTCTTTAAAGATTTTTTTTGTTTGAAACAAGATGAAAGCAGATATTGTTGCATGGTAAACAATGAAACTTTTGTTGAGTGTGAATACCATGTTGTCATACATACAGAACACAATATTCAACCGTCAGTTTTACATATGGTTTCTGCAGAAATGCACACAAAAAACATAAATGGAAACTTTTTAAAGGTGATTTAGTATACTTTCATGCTAACTTACTGTTCCTTGGGAACTTATTTCGCACCCACTAGTAATGAGTTCTCTGCAGACTTCAATATGGCCATGATATGCAGCAAACATTAATGGAGTAAAATCAGCCTGAAAGTAACTGACACACATTTAGAGGTTTTCATAAAACAGGTTTATCTATAACATGTAAGCAGAGTCTAAACTGAATATTTTGGCACTTGAATGTACTAACATTTCCCTAAACCAGCAGAAAATAGGTGACAGTTATACTTTAAACAAATTTTAACTAGAAAAAATTACAGCTTCTGAAGACATCAAGTCATATCTCAAATCACTGCAAGAGACACAATTCCGTGATACAAAATTCGTGATTTACACCGGTTTTGGTTTCATTATTTCTGGTTTGACAACAACATTTTGACAAATTCTTTGACATTATGGTTTGTACCTCGCCAAGGTCACTACTCTTTGCATTGATGTCACATCCAGCATTAATCAACATCTTGGCAATTTTTCCTAAATGCCTGCCTTCTGTGTCCGGACATCGTGCACATTCATGCAAAGCTGTGCGCTGATCCTAAAATAACAATAATATTTTGCACTCTTTACAATGTTATTCAGTCACTACAGTGAAATAGCTGGAGACTCAAGTGAAACTTATTTGAGAGCAGTTCTAAAAGAAATTCCTTTCTCTGGGAGACACTTTTCATTTTGTTTTGTTTGCGTGGAGATATAAGTGATATAACAATATTTGTGCCTGTGCTAAATAATAACTTGATTGACAACGTTCCTTGACATACTTGCTTGCTATAATTATGACACTTTTTCCCGATATTTTGCTTCAGTGACTATAACATTGTAAGGAGTGAGTTACGGGTTTCTTATTTTACTTGAGACTATTCATATTAACAGAAAAGATTTATCTACACTTACAGTAAACAGATTACTTGTGGCATTGTGTACACTTGAATATTTCCACTAGATATTTAGCTGTTAAATGACAAGTATTAATACATGCCTTGTTGCCATTTTCAGTGGCTATAACTTCACCAGTTTTACTGATATTTTTTTTTGGAAAGAATTTACATTTATAAATGTATGGCTTAAAATAGATCTCAGGCACTCTTGCTAAATTTTATTAGTTTAATATTCTTGACTTCTGGTGTAAGGCATTTGTGATTGATACCTTTAAAATAAATATAAATTTCAAATTATAATTTTCTGTTAAGCTGTAATATATCAATAAACAATCAGTTTTACTTGAAATATTACTTATACCTTATTAGCAGCATGAATGTCACATCCTAAATTTATCAGTATTTCAACTGCATCTGTGCGACACCAGTAAGCAGCGCATATCAGAGGTGTCCAACCATTCTGAAAATAATACGTGAATTACACCCTGAATTAAATAAAACTTTACTGTGCTCTCACAACTGATAACTAGGTGTTTGGATAAAACTTGGCTGTTTCCAAGGGATTAAAAGTGGAAGATCCCATTTTTTGAAAAAATGCAACAAACATTTTACTTCCTTTTTATTACCCACTCATTTCTTGATATACCTTTGGTATAAACTATGTCAGGTGTTATTTACAAAATTTACTGCGGTTTTCCATGTGGACAATTTGTGATATTACTACTTCCATATGATAATTGTCGGAAACAATGTAAAGTTACAACTCCATAATTTAGGACTTACACAAGCAAAATGCTTTGTCAGAAAAAATCGTAACTTTATGATCCATGTAGGAATCTTTACAGAGTTATGAAATCATAAGTATTTACAGAAATCACAAATATTTACTAAATCGTAACTTTAGATGTTTCAGACAACGGCCCCATGACAAGTCAGATCAAAGCAAAATGTTTTAATTGATGTTTCAAAATTATGGTAAACAAGTCAAGACCACACATATTTAGAACAATTTGCCAAGGAATCAGGAATTTGAATTTTGTTGGAACTTAATTATGAATAAATTAAACTATATAGGCAAGTGTTTATTTACATTTTCAGGTAAGACAAAACAAACCTTTCAATGTATATTTGGATTTTGTTGGGTTTAGTTTCAGTCAAAATGAATGGGATCTCTGATGCATCTGTAATTTGTAAGCTGATGTCTTCTAAAATAATTGGTTTTAAAAATGTGGGTTGTGAAATTAAAAAAAAATTAGCTAGTGGGGGTTCATTTTAATTTGAAATTTTACGTGTTGAGTAAGAGAATAAAATCCATATTCTGGGTGGTGGGTTTGAAAAAGTGCCCTTCTCCCTCCCTGTACAACCAAAGCAAGCAACCCTGTTACTACTGTAATTAAATGTATTATTTTATTTCCACAAGCCAAATACAGGGGAGGAATAGGATGTACCTTGTCTTGTGCGTTTATTTCCGAGCCTGCATCATGTAACAGTTTAATTATTTCAGCAAAACCTTTCATTGCAGCATGGTGAATAGCAAGACAACCCCGCTAAAAGAAAGAAATATATTTAAACATCTTTTGCTACAGAAGCAGACTCCATGTTACTGTGGTGTGCAGTTTTCATATTTAAAGTGCATTCTCACAGTATTTTCCGGTTCATAAGACTATGACAAATTATCAATCCCTTTTACAGATGGGATCTTTCTTAGTTAGGAATACTTTTTTATTGCCTATGTTTCCCAAAGAGTTTCTTGATAGCCCTTAAACTAACAATTGCTTCCCAGTATTTACCTAGTTATATGTGAACAGCCCAAAAATGTACGGGCATAAAAGAGCCTCATAACAGCATCCTAAATGGGAAACAGTTGACGAAGTCAAGCAGTTAACACATACAATTCTGAATAAAACATTGTTATGAGTGAACACAATAATTATTGGATGTTTTCAGAGGCTAGATGTAATATAGTTGTATCAGTTTATATAACTTGACAAGCTTTATTTCACAAAACTTGTCATATCATATAAGTATCTGCATATTGCTAGATAAATTTAATAATTAATAATACATACTTCATCCTTTACATTCACGTCACATTTGGCCTCTAAAAGCATCTTCACAATTTCTGTCTTGCCTTGGGAAGCCACATGAATTGCACATGAGTTATGCTGTAAAATATATTTTTTAAAATTTAATGTGAAGTATGCAGACAGGTAGGTAGATATTATAAATTATCTACATAAAATTAATCCTGCACTCGTGGCCCTACTATGCACAGCCTATGACTTGTGCATAGGGTCATGGTCAGCTCCTATCTCAGAGGGGCCAAAATTCGAAAATACTCACTTTCATAATTAAATAAATGAATTCCACACACATGCTTCGACTCTTCCGCTTCTTTTAGTTTTACCACCATATCTAGATAATTTAAAGCTTCCACAACAGATCTGCATAAAATCTGCAAAATGCACTCTTGAAGGTCTGTCATCCATTGCACGATATTATGTCGTCCTAATAACAGGCCCAATATCTGACGTATTGGTGCTAACACTTCTATTCAAAAAGTACTGTCTTTCGAAATTAACAGAAACAATAAAAAATCTTACACAGCAATGCTCAAATGAATTTAGTTTGTTATTATCAAGTGAAAAATATATAATTATTTCTTTTTGCACAATATTTGTTGGATTTTAGGGAATTTTAACTAAAAAACATGAAGCGACCATAATGGCATCTCATGGGCATGTTAATTCATTTTCACTGATTTTCTACCATCAGACTTGTTTACACGCGTAGATTTATACGTTCTTCACTTACTAATAGCAATTTAAGACCATTGGATTACAGTTGTATCAAAAATGTCCTCGTGTTGGTGAGTTTTGCTAATTTCGAAAGACGATACTTTTTGAATAGGAAAGTGTTAGGACCAATATGGCAGATATTGGCCCCTATTATTAGGACTACGATATTATATGCTATTGCGCATTCGTGAAGGCTAGTCGAACTTCAGCCCCTTTGAGATAGAAGCTGGTCATGACCCTAAGTACAAACCGTATACTGTGCATAGCACGGTTATAAAATAAGAATTAAGGAAAACTTTTAGGGGATGGAGAAGGACTATTCCTGGCTTCATGACGCTACTACTGTAGGGTCATGGCCCAGATAGTGTTAAAACCAGCATAAGTTGGCCTCTTGCAAAAACACTCAGTGTGTGTCAAAAAATTCAATAAAGTGAAAACAAATTTGTTGCCCGGGGGGGGGTACTCAAGGTTTTTATGACTACGGGGATGTGCCGCGGAACCCAATCCAAAAATTTAGCTTGTGGTAGTAAACCTAATCCAAATTTTCTGAAATTTTAGGGTAGCAATCCAAATTTTGTGAAATATAAGGGTAGCAATCCAAAATTTTAAAATATTTGAGTATATCAATCCAATTTTACGCAAACTGACGGATACAAACCAAATTCCAAAATATATTTATGGAATTATGGATACAAACCTAAAATTAATTCAAATACTGATCCTTCTAGTTCTAGTGTTTTATCTGCCACTTGGAGCTTGATTAATACTCCTCAAAGACAAAGTGACTTTCAGCCAAATTAAGTCTGCAAGATTGAAATTTTGCGTTGGTCTGAGTAGTAATGGATTTGTATGGTAAAAGTCACCTTGAGCAGTTCAGGAGTATAAATCAAGCTTCAAGGGGCAGATAACACAGCCAACAAACTGGGCGGAACCATTGCCATTACTTATTAATATTTAAAAATACAACTTATCATAAAGACCGAGAGTCAGTAATACTCGAATAACATTATTGCTTACTGTGTATGACACCCAATTAACGTCTATTCCTTCTTCTAAAAATTTCTTTACTTTATTCACTTGACCAAAGCCACATGCTTCCCAGAAAAATTCCTGCCTGCTTGCTGCCAAACCCATGATGATGTCAGATGTTCACCAGAACTGAATCAATAAAAGGCTGTAAAAGCACAAAATGGAAGTTACTTCACGACTAAACTGTCTATTTACAATTTTAATAAAAACATGAAATAACGAATATTACGGATGCCAAAAGCCCGGTCAATAGACAGCACCTCCGAGCATTGTCTGTTCAACAATTGAAACTCTTCCATCAACGGAGGCGTGATAATGAGTGCCTTATTCTGGCGTTTAAGTAAAAGCGTACCTGAGGCTATAGATTTCATAAAAGTGTTAAATACGTGTTATATAAAATGCAATTTAATTTATATACCATTTTTGTTTATTATTATTTTTTAATTATGGTAAGGTAAAATTTCACAATTTTTTTTAGAATATGCGGTAGGTTAAGGAACAACTACTTTTATGGCAATCTCATTTTCAAGATAATCTAAAGAAATGTCCGGATGTAGAAATTGGAGGCAGGAGCTTATTTGAATAGGTAAATCTCACATTTAAAAATTGTCTTTTTATTAAAAATACGTGTACTCGCACCTTCGTGATCGTAATTTAAAATACCATGATTTTACTATAGACTCTCTGGCTAGTACACATAGAGAATCAGAGCCTCCTTGTTGGTAATTTTAGCCGCATCCCTATTAAAGAAGGCGATAACGATACTCGATAGTCGGTATATAAATTTAAACCATGTGTTTTCCCGGCTCATTACGAAATGGTTAAAACGAAGATAAGTTAGTTCAAAATCACATTATTTACCTAATCCTGTATACGAAGGAATGATCTAATACTTGTAATAGTTGAGTCTATTTTGTTTTGTACAATTAATACACTTGATCTGAAAACGACAATAATATTTAGAATTAAATTTAAAAACCAGATATCAAAATTCAAATGTTTGCAATTAAACCGCTGATTTGACATTTATTATTATCTCTGTTTTCTTTATTCCCAGCCGACTGACATGTGACAAATATGCCTGCCTTTGATTTTGAATACACGGGGGATAATAATTTGTCGCACAAAATTGACCAAAAAGTCAAGGCTGGCTTTAATCCTTCAAAACCCACCAAGATTGATGAAAAAATACAGCAAGGATCACACAATCAAATACTGTTAACAAAAATTGGATTCACTGAAACAAAAATGACACACAATTTACAACTGCAGCAGCTAAAGTCAAAGTATACAATATTCAATGCATCAAGTGAAAAACAAAATGATACAGGTATGTTGGTAGAATTTTGTAATGTGCATGGTGATGAATCTTAATAATGGCATTAGCCATTAGTATTTATAATAAAGTGATATATGAGTTAATGAAGCTGAGGTAGGTACAGTACTTGTCATAACAGAAGAAACAAAGTTTTAATGTGCCAGTGTTATCATGGCGTTTGCTGATACAGTATAACATTGAACTGCTTTGAAATTCTAAAGTTTTAATAACGATGGCAGTGCAGTATCTGTTTACAACCAGTCTTGTAATCAATATAATATCGTAAAGTTTTTTCAGAATATACAGATCTCTCATACAATTGTATTAATTATTTGTTAATTTTTTGCAGTACAATCTGAGAATAAATTACCAGGTAAAATGCTCAACTGTAATAATCACAATTCAACTCCTAAGACGAATGATACTGTATCAATTTCTAAAAAGAAAGCAAGTGATGGCATACCAACTCCTAAAAAGATCTTATTTGACCCCCAACGTTTAGATTTTGGACCAATAAAACTTCACCACGTAGGACCTGGCTTAGGAAATATGGGCAATACATGTTTTGTAAACAGTATTATACAGGCTTTGACATACTGCCCACCACTATTTAACTATCTGCTTAGTGATCATCACGTGCGGACATGTAAGTATTAACCATTTCAACTATTTCAGTTTAAGAAAAAAAAGGCGATAATTATTAGTTGATAAATAGACTAATACTAGTTGGCCTGTGTAATAATAGGTAATTGAATTAAATATAAATATCAAATAATTAAAAACATCATCTAAAAACTCAAGTAATCTTGGAAGACGTTTTGTAATCTACTATTAAACTAACACAGTACTTAATTATATTCAAATCAGAAGTTAACTTGTATATAATAGAAACATCTGTTCTATTGCATAAAAAATAAAATGTGTAGTTACACTAAAGCGCAAAAATTTAGTTTTTCTAATAACTGATATCAGTCTACATGATAAATCAATAGGAAATCTGTATTCAAAAATGAATCGTGCTAATAGAATGTGTTTGAGTGTTTAACTATGTAATATTTATTGTTGCTGAGCACTACAATTCATTTTCAAGAATAAACAGAGGTAATTTTATTCTTGTACAGGAATTGCTTTGTCTAGTGTGTTAAATTAAGGCCACTGCTTCTTATTTGTTTGTGCTCTGCTTGTCATTTAGAAGATGCATAATTTTTCAGCAACTACTCATATTTTTCATCACTTCAAAGTTAAATACAATTATTTTTAAAATTGTCTACAAACAAGTGTGGCTGAAACATTGTCCTTTTGGAACCTGTTCCAAGTGTATACATTTTAGAGCCAATACCAAGTACATAATAACTGAAGGTGAAATAATGTTTTCCCACACATAGCTTGTGTGTGTTCTTGTGGTAGCCAATCAAATATTCACCTTATTTTACTGGTAGGTAATGTTGTGGGTTTTTGTGCTTTGTGTGAACTCAAACGACATATGAAACGGATTGTTGATCATCAAAATGGAGGCCAGACATCCATTACACCACAAGCAATTCTCATAAAGCTAAGAGGTAAGTGTAAGTGTTGTATAGTGTGGTGCCAATATCATTCGATTGCAATTTCTTAATAATATCTAGCTTATCACTATATAGAGTAAGAGCTATGCAGCATAGACTGATCTTACTTTTCGATAAGCATCAGATCTAAGATTCAGTTATATATTAAAAAAACTGCATTGGTTTCACTAGCTGATATTATTACTTAGTGTCAGACACTGGTGACCAATTCTGCCTTGATTGACTTCTCATAGAGAATATTACTGCAGACTATGCTAACTACTGTATGAAAATTACAAAAAAAATGTTTGGAAATTAAAACAGGATAGATATACCTTGCTGTCATAATATATAGCATTTATTGACTGTATGACTTAGATAATAAGAATATCATATTTTATCCCAAAAAGCAATAATGGTATGAAGTTATGCAATAATTTATTTGTGAAATTGATTTTACAATGCTGTTTATTTACAAATTCACTACTGTAGCATTTATTATGTATTTCTTGTAGCAATTGCCAAACATTTTCAGTGGGGACGACAAGAAGATGCTCATGAATTCCTGCGTTACATGGTGGACGCCATGCAGAGAGCTTGTCTGAATGGTTATAAGGAGTAAGCTTTACATTTTAATTCAAATTAAATTTGATTTAATCAATTATAGAACAATAATTTTGATGAGATCATGTCATATTCATCCTGGGTGGCATCTCCTACTGGGAATGGGAAAGAGACTTGAATGCAAGAGATTGCCAGTTCCATGGAAGTGTCATGATGAGATTAAAAGCTTTGTTTTATAAGTTTTTGACTTACATTCTCTAGTTACTTAAATTTAATGTATGAGTACAGCATTTTGATAAGAAATCATTACATACTGGAGTTTTGAAGGAATGATCTGGTGGTCAAATGTGCCTAACTGTACTGGCCTGTACTGGACTAGTCAACAACCAGGCTTCTGAAAGGAGAGAGGATTAGCAAATCTGTGCTGGAACTAGTATGCTATGCATGACTAAACATGAATAAGCAAAATGTTTTGTTACAATTTTTAAAAACTTGTGATTGAAAATTTTATGGCACATGAATTAGAAACTTCAAAGTGTAAAAAAAATGTGTAACTTGTGAACTATACTTTTAGTCTTGACCACCCCTCCAAAGAGACTACTCTGGTCAACCAATTATTTGGTGGATTTCTAAGAAGCCAGATCATCTGTTTGGTGTGTGGTTATATATCCTCTACATATGATGGTTTCATGGATTTGTCACTGGATATCAAGGTACTTTTTACATCAATTTGCACATGTTTAAAGAACTGATGCTTGAGTTTGCCTATGAAAATCCTCAAAATGAGGAAGCACCTTGTCAAAATGGTAAATCAGATAGGGATATTACTGTAAGATATAAATGCCAATATGCAATCTATTTGAAGCATGATATTAGATTATTATTAGATTATGGTATATCATGGCTTCCATTTACCTGGTACCTTTTCTGAAAAGTGCTGTACCCTTCATGATGCAATGCCTCCAAAAAACGAGAGGATTTGATATATACCCCATCCATTTAAAAGTTAATATTTGTTTACTTTCTTTGCAACTTTTGTTTTGGAGTATTCCCCATTTGGGAAATCCTTGGGAGTATGTATAGAAACAAAATTATATTTCACGTGTCTGACCGTAACAACAGAGTGATAAAAACTTTTAAACAAGATATTTAAACAAGATATTATAATTTTAATTTTAACTCTTTCAAAAGTCTCGGTGCAGATGCAGTTGGCCGTCAATATGTCCGATCTTTGATATCAAAACTCCTGATTATTCAAACTTGTGATTGTTTCACAATAAAAAAGCAAGACAAAATCAAGCAAACCGTAAACAGTTATTCTAAGAGTCTTAATAATTTCTAGTATTTAGTTTTACTTGATTGCGTCATCAGTGGCAGCTTAGCTTCATGACCATTTTGATCTATTCATAAAATCGTCCATTGTCATTGTAAACACCATAAACTAAAACATAGAAAACAAATAGCTTGTACTTTATTTATCTCTTATTATATGAAATATCTTTTCTGCAATACCTTATTTACCTGCACAAAAATTTAAAAAAATGTACATTGTATATAATTTGCAAATTTGTTGATACTTCATCATAACAGGTCTGTCCTAGCTAGTAAATTTGACCTATAACAGTGCTATGTGGTGCTCTAATACTACAGGTGCCATCCCTGGTAACAAGTCTTTGAACTAAAATTCACAAGAGTTTTTGGAAATAAAAAGATGAGAAATTATGTCTCAAACATTTCCTGAATATGTTATGTTATTTGGTTAACAACTCATTAAATTATTCGATATTATATAAACAAGGGATGTCTGTAGACTTTTGTTTTACGCATTTAGGTATCAGGTAAATGAAATTCATGAAATATTCACATTTTCTTTATTTTACAATGTTATAACTTCATCAAAACTAAAGGAAAACATCTTCCCAGAAAGTAGCCGAGACTGTCCATATTTATTTTTTATTATTAGACAAATTTCTTTTTTTTTTTCAGCACTGTGATTCTGTCTCAGATGCATTAACACTGTTTGTTCGGGCAGAGAAATTGTTTGGAGGCAATGCTTACAATTGTGAAAAGTATGTCAATTTTAAAAAAGAGCGTAATCCAGTGTTGTTTATTGCACATTATTTTTAATGATGTACAGCATTTATTATACTATTAAGCTTTTTCTTCATAATTCATTACAACTGTACAGTATGTGATAAATATAGGTATTATTGTAACTGGTATTACTCACTAACATTATTATATGCGTGTGTTGGTTTGGCTTCATGATGCTGCAGTTCAACGGAAAATGATATGTTGTCTAGCTGCACAAATATCTGTAGGCCTTTGTGAAAACATGATGTATTACAATCAGGTGTCCTTATTAAAGTTTGGAGAATTGCTGTTTAAGAATTATTTAACATGTTATCTTTAATAGATGTCGAAAGAAACAAAACGCACGAAAGGCAATGAGCATTCATCGAGCTCCCAATGTTTTGACTATACAGTTAAAAAGGTACATGGATTTTGTAGAATGTAAATTTTTTAATGGACTGATTTGAAAGAATGGTTAGAAATATTTAACTCTTTTTAAATACAGTTTCATATTGTAATCATAATAATTTGAGTCACTTGCTGAACTATATATTTGGAGACTCTGGATTCTATGTCTCAGACTTCAGTAGAATCCTTATCTTTACTATTTTATAGTTATGCTTTTATACAACATCTGTCAAATCAAAGTTCCTTTTCTGTTGTTTTAAGGTGCGGGTCTGTGACAGTTATATACAGTGATAAACTTCAGCATTATTCTTCACATGTTTATTATATCATGATACATATATTATTGTATGAAAGAATACAGTTAGGGAAAGTAGCTACCTATAGAAACATTTTGGAAGAGTGGGATTAAAATAGAAAGCGTCATAATTGGGGCACTTTACTACAATAGTACATATGCCTTTTAAAATAACATATATTTCTTATAGGTTTTCTATTATTTCTGGAAAAATCAACAAACATGTGTCTTTCTCGGAAGCACTCAACTTGAGACCGTACATGACACAAAGACAGGTAGTGTATATAACTTTCATTCTCTAGTGACTACACTACACTTGTAAAGAAAACTAAACATTTTAAAATGAGTAATTGAATTAGTAGTTATTGAATCATGCTGTTCATTCCACTTAATTTTTGATAATTAATATTTAATATAAGATAACACAATATGCTGTTTAAAATTCTTCAGGGAGCTCCTGTGACGTATCGTTTGTACTCCATAGTTCAACACTGTGGTCGTGATATGGGATTTGGTCATTATCAAGCATACTGTTGTGCCAGAAACAAACAGTGGTACTTATTTAATGACAGTAGGGTAAGTTTATAATGCAGCGTTGTTCAAAGCCTGTTAAACATTGTAACTGTTTTATAATATCTAATTAGGAATGTGTGTGGCAAAGAAAGATTAAGGAGATTTTATGTAGAACATTTCGCAAAAAATGTCTTGTTAAATTACCAAATGACAAGATATAAAGTTTCACTCTAAGAATGCGGAACACTGGCTGCTAGATCAAGTTGGAATTGTGGACTTATGCATTCTGTTTGTGATGGTTTTCTAGGTGTTCTATAGCAGACATATTATTATTATTATAAAAAGTTTGTGACAGAGAACAGGTATGTTACTTCAAAAGCTGGCTATGACAGATATCTCTGTCTTTAGCAAAAACATGACTGTGTCAGTGCACTTACACTATAGTGAACTGGATGAAGTCAACAATCCATAAATATCAACTGTTATCTTGCAGGTTAATATGGTGCCTAAACAACGTGTGTTTGCATCTGAAGCATATCTTTTGTTTTACGTCAAAGACAAAGCAACACAGGTTAGTATTCTAAGAAGGGTAACACATAACCCTAGTTTTTTTTGTAATGCTTGATAAGTTATACATTATGAAAGAAGTCTTAGGGATCATCTCAAAAGTTATCACAATGACCACAAACGTATAGCGTTTAATATAGGATTTACCCCCACCCCCCTGGTCAAACGTAGGGGGTTTAGTGAGATTTATGCCCTATCCAGTTGCGAACCTAGGGGGTTCTGGGGACAATATTTGGTGCTATTTCCTGCAATCTAGTGCATTCTGGAACTCTAATTTGCCATGACACACTGTGTCATTTTTTATAGAAAACACAAAGTTGATTCATGAACGA
>JAOXYB010097160.1:0-21730 GCA_028565635.1 Phoronis ovalis
GTTTCTTAGTTAGATGTAGGGTTAGGCATTTGTCAGGATGAAATGACATTAGCCACTTGCTCTCCCACTCGCCGAGTCTATCAAGATCGAGTTGGAGACTGGTATCGTGTGCATTACTGACAACACTATAACAGATGGTATCATCTGCAAATAGACGTGTCTTATTGGAGATGCCAGAGGGCAAGTCATTAATATATAGTAAGAACAGACAGGGCCCAAGAACAGACCCTTGGGGAACCCCTGACTGGACAGGAATGCTAGAGGATTTTTCACCTCTAACAACGACGGACTGCTCTCTGTTGCTCAGGAAGCTCTCGATCCACTTGTTGAGCTTTCCAGTGATGCCATAACGTTTGAGTTTGTGGACCAGAAGTGAATGGTTAACTTTGTCAAATGCCGTGCTTGATGGATATCCTATATCATAAAAACAACTAACCACCATCTTGTGTTGGCTAAATTAAGTTGTTGTTACTTAACAGGACAGCTGCGTGCTTCTGGATTTGTTCGTGCCCGAGGTGGTGGTGACATCAGAGATTTGAACACAAACTCAGAAAACTGGTCAGTAGTGAAGGCTGCGCTGTGTGCCGGGACTTACCCTAACATCATGAGAGTGGACAGAGGAAGACAAGCTCTCACCACGATGTATGTATATATGCCTTGTTGAATGTTTCTCATAATATTTTCCTGTTGTAAAATATCATTCTACCTACTGGAATTTATCTTGCACTTGTTGTCCAACTAAATAGTCTGTGCAGGTATTTTTTTCTCAGTATCTTGAAATGCTGAATGAGTGAATCAAAACTAACCATCCTGTTCTGTTAAGATGTTAGAACTTATCTTAATTTATGTGTCAATTCGTTCGATGTTTTTAGAAAAGAGAAGAAAGTTCGAATTCACCAACAGTCTGTACTGAGTCCTGGACCTAACGAGTTTACCAGAGCCAAAACCCAGCATCAAGCTGTATCTAGTTTACCGACTGACTGGGTCATCTATGATGAAATGACAAGAAACGAACGTCTGGCACACATTCGCTGTGCAACTGTTGTGTCACCTATAACACTGTTTCTATTTTCGGGACCAGCTAAGCTACCCACTGAAGCAATCCGAGAGGCAGAACTTGGAAATGGTTAGTGTTCGTTGTCTTAAATGAATGTTGATTCAGATTATTTACTCAAACAAAATTTGACTTCAGGTTGATTCTGCAGCATTCAGAATTTTAATAGTGATCAAATTTATTCTATTGATGCATATTTCTGCTGCTATTATGTGCTTGATTAAGTCGCACTTTATCGTAATAGCCAAGAAATAGAATAGGATGTTTCTCAGTTACTGATATTGTACAAAACCTTAAAATTCTTTAACAATGTCAGGTGAATTTTATTCTGTCAGTGAATAAAGCTTCCAACTTACAGAATCCTCCTCATTCTTGTGAACAGCTCTTGATATTAGCTGCAAGTTTTATATTCAGTATGTGCTATTTAATATTTAACATCTTAAAGTTACTTTAAACATTAGCAGATTCATTTGTTAGATTGCTTTCACAAAAGTTAAGTCATGCTAATTAACATACGTGTATATTGATTTGAACTGTTTTCTAGAAGGTCGTGGTGATGCTGGTTTTGTTGAGAACAGTTCTGACAGCGAATCAGAGCAGAAACGAGATTTTAAGAGATCCACACTACATTTGGATGAATGGTTGACATTCAAAGGAGATATTGAGGTTTGTTTGTTTTTATAGCTTTATCTCATTCGGTATTGGTCTACTTGGCTTTTAGTTGCAGTGATGCTGTGCAGATGACAATACTCGCAATATGTTTAAGATTATGTTTCATATAATTATAAAAACGTGAACTCATTAGAGAACCAACTCCTCCACATATCTGCCTTTGATGTGCCATTCAACTCTCATGCAACTAAATCATGCACGAAATAATATGTGTTGTCTAATTTAACTTCTCTTCATAGCTTATAAAGGTGTAGGACTTTGTATTATTAAAACAATTTCATCAATATGCAGTATGTCCTTGTTGTCATTTCATAAACTACACTTGGTTGTTATTTTGTGACATTGTATTTTTATTTGTAGGCTGTCAACCTAGCTCTACAGTTAAGGCATAAATGGCATTCATTGATGTTACGTCGCATGAGGTTACCATCTAAACCTTGGTCACAAGTGGATGAGGTATTGTATATTTTCCATGTTGATTTCTTATACAGTAAGTTCTGTTACAACAGTAGTTTTGAACCAACATTTGTTGGGGTAAGCTACTCGTAATTGTATTATAATTCATTTTTATAGTTTAATTTATATTTTTTGTTGCTGACCTTCTATTTTAAAAAAATAGTCTAATGTTATTCAGAAAATTGCAAGTTTAATTTCCATTAGTATCATGTTTATCTCGATTTAGTAAAAGGATAAATTAACGTGTGTTTTTTTGGCAATTGGAGGAAACTGATCTTAATGTAGCTTCTAGGTATCAGTTCTCAGCAACACCCTCTACAGTTGTAGTATTTGGAATTGACTTGGACTATTTTGCTATCTGGAAACACAGTTATGCTTACATTTGGAAAGATCTTTCAACAAGGTTTAATGTTACTGATCTTTTAATTTTATTTGTGTCATATTTGTAGAAAACAGCATTAAATCTAAAAAGCAAAAACATTTATATGATGTAATTTTTAGTTAATTAAGCTTTTGCATACTTCTTGATAAAGATGCACATTGTCATATATTTCACTTAATGTAGCATGTGGTGCGAACTATTATAAATGTGTTGACAAGCGAAGAGCAAGCCATTGGTCTTCAACAACCATCGGGCATTGGGCAACGTCCTCGGCCCATGAGTGAGTACAGTATGTGTATCAACCCTTTCTATCTCTCTTTTCCATTTCTTTTCTTGTAGTTGGGTTAGAACTCTATTTCTTCCTTATACTTTTCCTGAACTATTTTCCAGTTTTTGTCCAGTAAACTAGAATGTCCTGTTTTCATCTTTGCTTCTGAATCGTATTCTTGATTCTGCCATAATGATAACAACTGCGCTGGTGATTTGTTTCACTTGAGGTCATAAAAATACTGTAAAGCATTCCTGTGTATCCGACAACCTGGAAATTGGTTATCCTGGTGTACAAGCTCATCTTGGCTCACACTGCAAACTGTTGTTGTTTTGTAACAAAATGGGATGATGTTACAATCTTTTTTCTAAAGAAATACCTCATCATTAATTCCACCTAGTTTATTTATATCTCTAGAAAAGCCTAGCATAATGGTTGTTATTTTTGTTAGCTACTGACTATGTCATGTCTGGTGGAAATAGTAGACGGGGCTCTTACGACACTCAGTCGGATGATTCTAGTTCTGAAATTAAAGCAACCAACAAAACTATTAAGAAGTCAAGTAGCCCATTCAAAAGAAAGGAGCTTTTTGCAAGTAAGTTTGGAGAATTTTGCAGTAAATGAGATATGAACATAAATGTCACAAGTAGTAAAAAAAATTAGCCTGATTTGTTTTAACTGTTATTGAGCTTTAATTCTTGTAATGTTACACCATAGGTGGCGGCATATATCAAAGTGTCTATATATGCCACAATTCAAAATGCCTGTGTGTATATTAACAAGTATGTATCAAATTAAAGACATCTCACTGATGGGATTGTTTGTATTCGTACTAAACCTAAAATATATGCCAATTATATGTCTGTGTTGAATTTTGTATGTTGACATATTTTTACATAGAAATTTTAAAATGTGTGAGTAAAATGTGGATATATTTACCCACTTACTCATTATGAATACTTGTATTTTAGAATTATGTAAAGGTGATGATCGCTCAGACACCTCATCTGTTCGCTCTGGTGGTAGTGCACCTGGTTCTATGAACAACAGCGGTAATAACAGTCTTAGGGGAAGTGCTGCGAGCTCACCAGGTGGCAGTCCCCAGCTTTCTTCACCAGCCAGGTAACGGAGTTAAAATAACTATAATCACTGGAATTGTTCAGGCTTTTATTATCACATACAAAGTGCATATAGCTTGAACAGCTGAAATGGAGAATTACGTATCTACATCAATTAAGATAATGCAAACTATATACAGTTACTTAAAGACAGTTACCAGATTTTTATCCTTTTCTTAAACATTTTCAGATTTGGTGATAAAGAAAATACAAGTAGTTCGAAGAAATATTTTGTGATGAGATGTAACAGCTTCAAACAGTTAGATGTTTCTACTAACAAAGGCATTTGGGTTACAACTATAGCTAATGAGAAGAAGCTTAGTAGAGCTTTCAAGGTATTGTATGGATAACTGGAGCCAGTTTAACTCAAATGTTTTCCATTTCATCATTTTATTGACTATTTTAAAATCAAATGAAAGTTATTCTGCAGTAACATGATCATTTTCTGTTTGTATGTACATGCAAGTACCAAAAACATAATTTTTTGTCAACATTTACGTAAAGATTATTTAAGTAGATTCAGACTGATTCCACCGTACTTAAAGGGGAAAAAGTAGCGTCACTATTAATTTGAAAAATCAAGTAATTTTGACATCCTTGTCAACACATTTATACAAATTAATAAAATAATCAGATAATTGAAAATAGTTGATCCTTTTCATTGTCTTACCTAGTATTAGCTTTGAAACCTGAAATTTAGTTAGCACTATAATTATAGATAATTACATATTTATTCTTCTTTTTTGGCAGGATGGGAAGACTGTGTATTTGATCTTCTCTGTACACGGCAGTGGGCAGTTTCAAGGATTTGCCAAGATGTTATCTTTGCCTGTCAAGGAAAAAGTTCTCGAATTCAGTTTCCCTGGGGCTGGAGGATGCTTTACTGTGGAATGGCTAAAAAGGTGTCTATTACGAAATTTAGTTAATAGTTTAACAACATGTAATAATACTACATATACGGAGTAGTGTAGAAACAAGCAGCCAATAGAAATCAAGAAAAACACAGTAGGCAGTGTAGCAACAAGCAGCCAATACAAATCTGTTTTGTATATTTTCTTGATTGTTACTAGATTATTATATAATTATACTTTATTTATATTCATGCACATACAAGTGTTGTATGAAATTATCGAGTATTTGCTTTACAAATTGTATACATTAAGTACAGCGTGTTTCAAAATAATGGTGAGATACAAGTTTTCAATAATATGTGTTGCGTGTATAGGAGTGTGTAATATAATGTTTGTGATTTAATATGATAATAACACATGAAGTGTAGCTTTCACTTAAGGATGCAGCAAAATATATTATAGAACAGTTTGCTTTTCAAAATGTTTTAGTAAGAACACATTCATCCTTTATTTTCTGTTAATACAGTCCCAAATTGTTATACATTTCTACTTGCATTGCATGTACAGGTAGCACACATTTTAAAAGTAAGAGTAACAATCAGCTGTGGTTATGTATTCAGATATTAAACCAATGTTGATATTTGTTGCAGACACAACATACAGTTTCAGCAGACACAGCATATTGTCAATCCATGGAACGAGAGTAGAAAAATACAGATTAGTCGAGATGGGCAGGTGTGTTAAAGTGTATATTAAGTTGCTGATCTTTCACGACATTGAAGTACTTTCAAAAAGGCGAAAGACACTTAATAAATCCGACTTACAAAATATCTGATATAATGCTGCGATACTGTAAGATTTATTTTACAGTTAGGTTCCCATGTTCTCAAATTACTCATCACATGGTCCTTAATCACCTATCACCTTACTTCGGCTAAATTTGAGTCCTTATAAGGAATGTATATAATTCTAGTCAGTTGACAAAAGTGGCTGCCCTCTACTTTTTACTAAAGCATGTGCCATCTAGCGGAAAATTTGGTATTACTCTCCGGTTCTCTGGCTGTTTTCTCTCATAGGGTTAATGTCCTATGCATAAAATTTACCAGCCTGTTAGTGGACTTCAGATATAGAAGCTTGATTTATGAAAAGATCCTCATTTGTAGCAAAATGGTCAGGAGCCGAACTAAAATTTAATTCTATATTTCTTGCTTTAGTTTTAGAAACGTTTACTTCTCTGGGCATTGCTTTGTCTGTAAACTTATTTCTTAATGTCTGATCAGGACAGAATGATGACCATAATATTCTTATTTTGAATTTTGTAGGATATTCAACCACAGGCTGCTCAGCTACTTATGAAATTATGGGATGGCAAGTAATTACATTGATACAGAAATAAAAGTGGTGGAGAAAAGTCATCAAAGACTTGCAAGTTGTCCTTAGTTTTGTTGGTGGTTTCTTTTAAATTAGATTTGTACACTAAGTACTAAGTAAATAGAGCTGTTGTAAATCATAATTAACTGACCATGTGTATCATGCACTAAATGATAAATAGCAAATGCATTCCAGAACTGAAACTGATTCAAATAAAACAGGTTCCTGTCGTTTCTTCTTCTGTTCTGAAGTATTTAAAGAATTTCACATATTTTTGCATAGTGCTCAAGATGTTTTTGATGTTAGACATTTAACTGTAAGGAATTGAAAATGTTGTACAATTTTAAACTGTTTGTTGAACTTTGCATGTTTTAATTTAAAAGATTATTTTAAAGTTTATGAAAATAAAGTTGCAACAAAATATTTATTTTAACCTTTGTGTTTTAGGTTTTCATTCACTTATTATTGCACAGACAATTACTTGTTATCTGTTCATAAGCTGAGCTATTTGAAGTTCAGGCAATGTCCTTTGTTGTTTGTGTATAAATTCTAAAAGTTCTGTTTGTCCAGTGTAGTTGGCCACTTCTGCTGCGTTCATTAAACTTTGTTGATTTTCTTCTACGGTAGTATCTATTTCATTGCTAGGAGTCAATAGTTTGTTTTCTGTAGGTTTCTTATATTTGTATCTACTCGATGGCGGCCACTGAAACCAAGATGGGAAATAATTAATTTCTGTTTACAATTAGTACCTTGACACCAAATTTAAATATCTGCAAAACAGTTTTGAGAATATCCCAAAGAATGCATTTTTCAGAAAACAGAACGCATTACTTTTTAAAAGGAGTGCATATAGATTTTGCATAGGATTTGTGGTAGATTCCATAATGTAATTATAATCTTTCACCTTTTCTTGTCTTTGACAATCAGCTCCTAACAGGACAAGTTGTCGTGTTATTTCGTACTTTCTTGCGTCTAGAGTCAGGAATATTAGATCATTAAAGTCTTGTACTAAGGGAGATTCCTTAAGTGCAATCTATAAAATAAAGTAAAACTGAAATTCGGGGCTGAAACAGATTGTAAACTAGATTGTAACCAATTCTCTGTCTAAATAATAAAACCTGTTATCCTACAGAAAACATTTTGAAAAAGTGATTTTAAAATTACTTATAAATTACATACTAGTGCCATAACAATTATACCAATTTAATGTTCTTTCTCAACTGAATCTACTGCAACCTCTTGTCTTAGACTGCAATACTTAGTAATCAATTAAAACATATTCATAATACTTACAATTTTAGGAAAGTAAGCAACTGGATATTTAAATCCTTTCAAAGATTCCATGAACTCCTTTAATCCTTTTCTACTCGAATAAATTATCCTACTAAGTTGCTCATACTTTTCAAGGCAAGATAATTCTATTTCCAGGGAATAAGATTTGTTTCGTTCTATAGGTATAAAAGATTCTATGCACGACAGTTTTATATCCTCCTGTGTTTGTAATGGGGTTTTCCATTGAGTATCTTTGCTTTGAGTATTGGCACCATGACTTTCTAACAAAGTTTGGATATTTACAGCCTCATCTTCGTTCAGAGAGTATGCATAATGTAAAGGAGTCCGTTGCAAATTATCTTGACATTTATGAAGTAAGGTCGGGTCCGTGGATATCAAGTAATTCACAATATCTTCTCGGTTAAAAAGTACTGCAATGTGCAGAGGAGTACGGCCGCCCTGAAAAGTAATAATTAATTGTTTATGTATATTGATTGCGTTGTATTTTTTAACATTTAACCTTTAATTTCAGTTTCATAAATCAGGTCCAGGAGGTTAATAATTTGGATATAGCAACAACCACGAATATTGCTATACTAAGGATATATAAAATCAAATATTGACTTAGCCTTGAATGAAATTCGACGCTTTAGGAAGAACACTTTTATCATGCACAAAATAAAACAAATGGAGTTTAGAAAAAAAACTCACTTTATCCTTTGCTCTTAAGAGTAGCTTATGTTTCTCACTGTTAGCCAGGAGCGTTTTAACTTCTTCTAATGACCCCGCTCTGATGAATCTACGTAGCTTCTTCGTTTCATCTTTAAATTTAGGCAACCATTCCAGAAATTTGAGAACTTCATCTTTCTCATTTCCACTTGCGTATAACCAGGTATCTCTGTGCTGGAATTAAACAACGAATATGTACTAGTAGTCAAAATGTGAAAGCACAACGGTCAGATCCGAGCGTTCAGACGTGGCGTGGTACACAATAGTTTGGTCAGCCATTTACCTAGTGGAGACATGTTGAATGCACTCTCATAAACATTAACAGTTTACTTTGCAAGCAGCTTGAAGCAGGACCATTCAGCACATAGCAATTGCGCAGATACGTCGATCCACAGGTCGGGATGATAGAGGTACTACTGATGGTTATAGACTTTGATATAAATGGGTGTGTTATTTCGAGTACTGAAAAGTAATTATTTCATTTACTAGTTTTACCCTTTTTTACGAAAATTGAAGCAAATTATAAGCTAATTACATTGTACTCTACGCTGAAATCATCGTAATCATCAACTGCAAGTTCTTCTAATCTTTCAATGTTTTCATTACGAATGTAATGTATTAAACATTTATCAATTTCTTCAACAACGTCTTTCCTTTGAGCAAATCTGGCCAAGTCGCGAGCTGACGAGCCTGTCTGTAAAATAAAGCATACCAGGTAGTACACTTTCTGTTGACTTTTATGACGTGGTCATTTCATTCAGATCAGTTAAGTTTACACTAATTTTTTTAATCACCAGGCTTTTGCACCATATGTCAGAAATAGAAAATTGTAAAGACTCATCACCATATCTCGAGCTCCTATGTCTGTGCCTTTATCTAAAAAAGACTTCACCAAACGGATGCTAATGTCGCCATTCGTTTTGTCTAGCGCATAAATCAATGGTGTTCTTCCTCTCTAAAACATTGGAAGCATAAAAATTAAAATTTTAAAAAGATGTTCTGTCTCTTTTCCCAAATTGACATTCGAAATTCATTATATTGAATTTTATTCAGCCGTTATCTCGTTTTAATTTCATCGGTTATTATGACATATAGTCGCATGCAGTAAGCTCAGATTTTTGCCATGTGAATTGCAAAGCAGAATAAAAGTATGCTCCTCTACCTCGTCCCGTAAATTCACATCACATCCAGAATTCATGACTTTGTCTGCAATTCTTGCATTTATTTCGCCGTCTGCTTTGATCACCTCAAAATATAACGGGCCCTGTAACAGTGGATAAAATATGGTAGAAGTAGAATTATATAGTATAGTATCTTTTTCTTCAATAAAGCTCCCATTCATTCTTATATAATACGTACTATTTTGCAAAAAAATAACACCCTCGTGTTTGGATCTTCAGTTTAAAGCAGAACAGTTTGTAAGGTGGTTTGAGCTACAACCAGCTCTGTGATGTTCATTCACTGTTGACTGATATCAGAATGTGGCAGGGGTAAGCCATGAAGAAGAAAGGTTTTAACGTGATTGGGGATTTTTTAATATATAAAATTTGTACTTACTTTTAGAAACCCGTTAATATAAATTGGAGTGTTAACATCAGCTCCGGCTTGGCATAACATTCGTACAGCATCATACTCATTTAGCTCAATGGCATACTGGAGAATATGAGGCTTTAGAGATGCCTATAGAATATAAAATATGGGTTAGTAATATTTTTTAACAGTAGTGCGATTTTGTTAAGCTTTAAGGATAGTGAGAAACGAATCATATTCTGCATATAAATATGCACTGCATATTATTATATACAATAATGAAACATTAGGATGTATCTAGTATGTTTTACCTCATTTAGTAGATTAACATTGCACGGAGTTCTATCTAAACCATACCGCACTTTGTCTGTATTTCCTTCCAGAACTCCAAATATGACACACTGTAAAATAAAAACGCTGAATGTATAGAAAATATAAAAATACAGTTGTACGAACAAAATAAGAGACAAATGACGCTTGCTTTTAATTGATTTTAATTAAGTGTCTATAATTAGAAAGGTAAATCTACTTTCAATGTATGTACAAGGCACTAGAAATTCTTACTTGAGTCATTTTAGCGGCATCAATAATATTGCATATGTGTCGATGCCCAAGATCGGCAGCTAGCTTTCTTGCTGACAAACCATTCTAGAATGAAAACAGGAACTGCTTTTCAGACTTAAAAAAATATATTTGGCTACATTGCTCAAAAATACCAAAAGCACAGTCTTTTTTATTATTTCAACCTTTCATACCATACATGCCGCATAGTAAATGCAGCACGTGTTCTGATGTTTCTGTCGATGTGGGTGAACTATCCCATCTATTCGTGAAGAAAAAGATTCCGGAAAAAGACCTCTCAATGTCACGACCTGAATATCTACCCACGTTCCATCTATTAAAACGCATAGTTATTGGTATGTGATTTTACATATAACGATGCAAAATTAAACATGCTAAACGTATTTAAAAATTAACAAATGCCATCGTTGATGATAATATATGACAAACATTTGTGTATTTTTGTTTAACTTGTTTTATATTTTTTCAGATAGCTACCATATAACCTACCTATACACACTTGCGGCGAAAATTTCCGTATAGAGTTTCAGTTTGTAAAAGATTAATTGAGATCTGCCCTATACAAGGACATATGGTATTCCCTTACTTTTGAGATTCCTACATTGCACCAGCAGTTGATGAGTTGCTGTAGTCTGTCCCGGTCGTTGTCCAAAACACACTGATATATTCCTGGTGAATATTTAGTATAAAATTCCTCCCAATGAATATTGTTGCATGATAATTCCTCGGCTGTTTTGCCATCCTAAAAGAGAAATAATATTATACACATACCTGTGACTATTTTGTATCATGTCATCACTTTTTTTTAGAAAATCTTATGATTATGACCAGTAGCTCTTTAGATGCAGTTTATCGCAAGGTAGCGCAAACATCTAGTTTCTGTTACTTCATTTTCATTTTAAATATTAAAAATAAATAAACACATTTATTTGCTTTAGCCACTAAGAAAGAATGAGCGCAAAAAGTGTACATTTTATCTGTTAATACCTTGTTCCTTATTAAAGGGTCAATCCCGCACGCCATCAAGTCTGGTATATGACATGGTTCAGAGGCTAGTGCAGTAACATGAAGGGCAGTATTGCCGTGCTGAAATAAAGTACATACACGGTTTGTAAACAGACTGGAGTCACTGTGTTTTTTCTATTGTAAGCTTTTATTATAGCTGTATTAATTTTTTCAAAAAAGTAAGAAAATTAACGAGAATGGCAACGAAGGACTTTTATTTGTACTCAAAACTAGATTGCACATAAAATTTTATTTTCATGAAATAATCGGGACTCAAGATTAATAGTAAAAAATGTCCATGATTTCATGGAAACAAATATCGTATAATTCATTATGTAAACAATATAATACGCTTCGTTAGTTTGGGTCTTACCTTATTTTGAGCATCTATATCAATCCCTGCAGCTACAAGACGATGGATGTAAAATGGATGAAACGACGTGCATACTAAATGCATGTAACCATTTCTTTTCTGAAATTAGGACGTTACTTTTTATAGAATATCTTTCATAATTAAATGTGATTTCCTCGTTTACGCCATGGAAATAAAATCTAGACAGAGCAAATTAATGCCGTCAAAAATGCGAATTTAGACAACACATTATATCAAGGAATTTTCGTTCAAAGACAATCTTTAAACACGCGAAATTTGAAGGTATTTATGATAGAAAAAATTACATCACATCGGAAGTAAATACGAAAAAACATACCCTGTCTAGGTAATGTACATCTTCCGTTTTCAGTGCCTCCACAAATGTTTCAAAACTACCCCGGACAATTGATATTCCTAGTTTCGTTTTAGCCAATTCCCACATTTCCCCTGCCATCTTGCGGCTAATTTTCTTTCAGTACTTATAAATAAGTATCAACAATTTGTCAGGTGTGAGTTAACGAGTTCCTGAAAGATCAATTTTACAAAATTGTCATTTATGAGCCCGGTTTATGTTTATACATTGGAAAGTAACCTGCGATAGACTAGCATCCTATCAGCTGACAGAGAATACTCCGGGAGCATACTTTGGGTTGCCTAATAATACTACCGAACTAAACCGGTATACGCCCCCGGCCTGATGGGCCAACTCTCTGTCCCGGGGCAGCCAGGACAGACTTATATCGACTAGCTTTATTTACTACCGAATATTCTCCTAAAACTCAATAACACTATCTCACCTAAACAGAAATAAACACTCCATCGTATAATTATAAATACTTAGTGTCACAAACAATTCAGTAAACTCCCGGGGGTAAACCCAGGACGCCGGATATCTACGACATGATCCTGAGCACCGGCACACAGTCTACATATAACCTAGGATATATAAAACTCTCCTAGATGTAACAAACCAAGGGCGTTCCCTAAGATATCACACCTACACATCAAGCTGATAGCTTGTTGCTAATTCATGAAACAATAATACAAGTACGTATACTGCTTCATCACCTGGGTTTAAATCTTGTGTACGATTGATACGGCTACTACTGTTATGAAGTTGCAGTGTACTCATTAATACTAAAAAGGGGGGTCTGAGCCCCGCGACTCGATACGAATCGTAGAAAATACATTGTACCTGTTTAATGTTATCACAAATGTACAATTTTTATATTTAAGAAGTCACACATTAGTCTCAGGTTAATTTACCTATTAAATAAGTTTACTATTTATCGGTATCTAAACGGCCATTTTGTATCTAGTATCAACAATACTGTTAACTGAAATTCATCCGGCAGCACTTTGAATATGTTATGCAATAATGATGAAAGAGCCGAGTCATTTTTAAATACAACAAAATACATTTAGTATGATGTACCTTGAAAATTACTGCAGTCGTTACAATCGCATCGTGTTAACTGCCTTATTTCGATGTCCCTTGTTACGTATCAGTAACCTGAAAGGTCAGCATTGTTTACTTTGGTACTCTGATTACAAAAGAATATCAAACAGTATACCTATTACTCAGTAAGGTCATTCATGCATGTTTTCATATAAGGATTTCAGCAATATATTATTGCCAGAAACGAAAACATTTATTAACTTAAAAATACAACCTGCTAGTCTACTACAGATACATCAATAATTTATTACTTAAAAAAAAAGAATATCTTAAAGGAAATATATTCCCAGGAATATTTTATACTAATATTACTTCCTAAACTGGCACTAAAATTAATATAACTTTTTTTGAAATGTTTATTTACAGTATGAAAAAAGTCTGAGACTACATAACATTTCCGTTTTCCTAATTTTAAATTAAAGAATACACCGTTCTTACTTATAAATGCTTCCCTCTGTGTGGAATATCGAAAGCGATTTGAATACTACTGGTTTCAGTTCGCATTCAACTCTATTGCATATGAAATATAATAACTGTACTAATAAATTAAAAGAAGTATAATTTAAAAAAGAATACTTAAAATTTTTGCAAAATCGCTCAGCACACATAACTCACAATTAAAATAGCTTCGAGTGCATTATGAAAACGAAAAAAAATAAATTTACGTGAAAACTAACTGTATTCATATTTCTAAACTGACAGTAACTACCAACGGGTTGTCGGTTGAGTGTGAAAAAATATCCACTATTCTGTGGCATACGTATTTGTATATGCAGCTTCCAAACAAGTTCAACATTATTAGTTCAAGTAAAATATTCCTAATCTCGATCTAAATCTTCTTGACATGTACAAAGGACTACAAACACTTTCATGTTTTCTCCAACCAGTAAATATTTTTTTTACCAGAAGTGGTGTACTTCATACTTATTACACTTAATTATAATGCGAATTATTTTTCTTTTTTATTACCTTAGCTTGAAATGCAAACAGAATAAGCTATATAAAAAATAATATAACAGACTCACATTAGTTGCATGCGTAGTTTATTGTCAGCAAAATTATTTATTTTTTTAAAATTAATATTTTTTAAAAGAAATTCGCAAGAGGTTTATTGTTCTATTTTCCTTACGACTGAAAACAGCCAAAGAAAATTATTGTACACTGCATGTATTTTTGACTACTTCCAATTCATGTGGTATACGTGCAGCCGAGAATTTTGACTTGTATCTTGGGATCAGCATAAACGCAAAGCCATATAACATTTCTACGGTTATAGAAGCGGCAATCAAATAGTTTATTATATTCGTTTTGATTGTAATCAATAAGCATGGGATGCTCTCGAAGCAGATTGTATAGGGAACAATATAATTATGTCAAAGAGAATAACTAATGAGGATTTATGGATATTTTGCTTTTATTTTTGAAAGACGTTTGGGATGCCTAAAACTATTTTGAGCAGGTTTGATAACAGAGAGCTACTCATCAGCGCGGTTGCAAAGTATTTTTTTAATCGAATATAATATTAATCATTAAAATTTACACAGTTTTTTAAATGTTCCAAATTTGTTTTAGTACATGTGTTAAGAATGAGTGTGGTAATGTTAACTACGAATTCGCCGCATCCGAATATGTGCTATGCAACACAATTGAGGGAAAATCACACACACACACACGTTATAATAACAGGCAAATCTTTTACGCAAATTTATTCAACATGTGTTTTAAGAATTCAACAAAAAAAGTCACGTGTTACATCGAAACTGTCTTTTTAACAAGATGGTGTGTCTATTGAATTGAATTGGGGTCTCATCATTTGATGGCTGCTTGATGGTAGTCATCTGTTGTTTTCTAAGACAGTCTGTTTATTGTTTCAGTACTTAATACAGCATAAATTAAGCTATAGTAGAAAAGGAAGAAAAAAATACTGATTGAATTACTTTTTACCCCGTAAAAATATCTTTTGATCTCTAATATAACTTTGTTTACACAGTATATATTTGTTATCAGTAGGTTATGTATTCCCACTTCACTCTCGTTATATCTAGTGACTTTATCAGCGGACATAAAACTGACCCAGCATGCAGTACTTGATAAATAGTACCGTGAAGATGATACAGATTGCATTTTATGTAACTATTTTGTTAACAGTAGGCTCTCTAGAATGTTTTGGAGCATCAACTGTCATGTCAAAGCCTGCGCCACACATAGTCTTCATTGTGGCTGACGACTTAGGTTGGTTTCATTTAAAATAACTTGTTTACCGTCTTACAAATAGATACATGAAGTTGTATATACTTACAAGTATGCGGGCATACAATATTATATAATATGCGCAGACGTTAAGCTTTTGTCGTCATTTTTAGATATGCATTTTTTTTAATTTATCCACATTTTACAATATTTATAACAGGCCGACATAAAGTTTTTTGATCCCTAGACCACTAGTGTTGAGGTCTAGATTAAGAAAAGATAGTAGTCGGCATTGAAACATCATTGGTTCATAATGATTTACCCTATCGTTGCCTGAATCTTAAATTTGTGAATTTGCAAACTGTACGTTGTAGGCTATGCCGACATAGGCTATACTAATCAATTCATACCAACACCCAACATCAACAGCTTGGCTCAAACAGGAGTCCTTCTTAATCAGTCTTACGTTCAACCAATGTGCTCACCGTAAGTAAATTTAACCGCCTTAAGCTTAAGATCTCTCATTTAACAAACTCTCTTGTCACATGCTTGACTCCCATGTTCTATAATGTAATCTACATGTACTATGCACACTATTTCAAGGTCCTTGTTACGTTGGTATCTAATGATAATCTCAAACGCATATCCCAGTTGAGCTTTTTGCAATAAGAAATGATAGCTAGAGTTGTCAGGATTTTTTGCTGCCAACGTAGATATACATGTACTGTAATCTGTCAAATTAAAATAAGCATTTTTATACAGCTCATACAGGCACTTGTCGATCAGTTATCTCGATTACAATACTAACATTCTATACGAAGAAATATATACAAAACAAATAATGAAATATTTAGATAAGTATAATCATGCAACTATATTAAACAAATGCATGTGCAAATTAAACTTAATTTTGCGAAGAACAACAGAATGCGTGAAGACGAATGAGCAGCATATCATGAGGACTACCAGACTTCGGAGACTTGGCGAAGAGCGTAATAATACATACATTTCACCAGCACAGATGGATCTTTTTTGCAAAACAAAGAATGTGATGGCGGGATATGTTTTTATTTTGAGCAGTGCTTTGATAATATAGGTAATAAATCAAACATATTTACTTGCACTGTTTTAACTCGCAGGGTTTTTTTTTCGTCGCAGGTCCCGTAGCGCCTTTATGAGTGGGTACTATCCCTTCAAAACAGGATTACAGCACTGGGTAATAAAACCCGAGATCCCTGCGTGTATGCCATTAGACAAGAAGCTTCTACCTGCTTATATGACAGACCTGGGATATTCTACACACATTATTGGCAAGTAAGGAACAGTAAGAAACAACGGCTCCTTTTTTCTAACCCCAGTATTTCACTTTTAAAGCGTGTGGTGCAGAGGCAATAGCTTCTACATAAAATTGTACCATTATCCGAGTCGGTAATTCTTGCAACCCTCAAGGCTGTACTACTGAAACATGTTTTTACCTGAGTAACCTAAAAAAACATCGACGTATCACTTTATGCTGTTAGACGATTGACCAAGGTATACATGTAACTTGCAATATACCGAAGTGACGGCTTTTCAGTTTGATATCTGACTGATATATGTCTTTTGAATGTTAGACACGAGCATTTCTTTTTTCACAATATGTTTTTTTCAAAACCAGATGGCACCTTGGCTACTGCAACTGGAACTGCACACCCACTTACAGAGGCTTCGACAGTTTCTTTGGTTATTATAATGGATATGAAGATTATTTTACCCATAAACGTAACAATTATTTAGACTTTCGACGTGGTACAAAACCAGTCACTCTTGCTGATGGTATCTACAACACGGTAAGCATAACTCTAAACAGCAATATCCGAAAATCAAGTGTCGCATTCAAAAGTCGCGGCATGCAATTAACACGGATGTACTTAGAGTGTAGCGCGGGGTTTATGCTATATTGCAACATATCGACGTAAATTACTTTACACATACTTGTAAATTACTTTACACATACTTTAAAAATAACGTAAAATAGTAGTATGATGAAAGTAAGGCCATGTCAAATGTAAAATCAACGAAAAGAAAATAAAAGTTCTAGCTACTCTTAAATGCTTAAACTTGAAATTAAGTAGCTGACGTGGTACAGTGTAACAGATATAGTCCTTTATTTCGTAACAATATCTGTTTTTATTTTAGAATATTTTCATGAGTGAAGCTAGGAGCATTATCTTCGATCATTCCGATCAGAATAAGACAGACCCTCTATTCCTATATCTTCCATTTCAGGCAGTACACAATCCTATTCAGGTGCCTAGCATAAATCACCTGCATTTAGTCATAAGCAAACAAACTGTGTTCTCATTCATTTCAATAGAAAATATACGTTTTTGCAACTGAGCTTGATGCTCCGACTGTCATAAAGTAACTTATACTTAAAAATGAGTCTTTCCAGCTACTTTAAGTTCCTTGCTGGCTAACTTTTTAGTATAATAAATGGACAACTTGATGGGAATTATAAAAACCAAAGATAGAAAATAAAGATGTAATAGTGTCAATATTTTAGAAAGTTGTGAAATGAATCAAGATGGCGGGTCAAGATAGCCAGATCGATTTTTGTGTTTACTACACTTACACATTAGCTACTAAACAAACTGAACATAGAAGTGGAATACATGCGCGGCATCATTACAATTTTGACATATTCCTTCAATCCATTTCCTGTAGGTACCACAAGGTTATGAAAAGAGATGCAGCCAAATCAAGGAAAAAACTAGAAGAGTATTTTGCGGTAAGACCCATTACTTACAACAGTATTGCCTTACGTTATAAAGGATTTACGTTCGATTATCTAGCTTACTGATACAATTTAAAAGTTAAGTCTAGCGAAACCAATTAAATTAAACCGAATCGATCATACTTAACGTAAAAAAAGTCTCACACCAGCATCATGTACCGTGAAAAATGGTAACAACAATTAATAAAATCCATACCGTTCTTCCGTTGTTATAGTGATCGGCGTGATTACAGATACTATATGGTTCTTGGTGCAAACTTTGTTGTAGTTAGACCGGGAGTAAAAAGACAATGTGTAACTTCTATTCATATCTGAACTGCATAACAACATTACAGGCATGGTGGCGTATTTAGACGATGCTGTAGGAAATGTTACACAGGCTTTGAAAATCACAAAAATGTATGAAAACACCATACTTATATTTACAACTGATGTGAGTAGATTGTAACACTGGTATAGGTATATTCGTTGCAAATACGAAAGTAAATGAAAACAACGTGTCTGTTTCAATGACTTTATTGACTTTCCACTAAACCTCGAACTAAACACGCGTTTTGAATGTCATTAATACTTCAAGTTGGTTACGTTCATATAACTAAAAGTAGTATATGGTCATTCACTGTACTGAATGCTAATCATCGTAATCTGTCAGGCCGAAACAATACAGTTTGTAATAAATAATTATGAAGACTTGTGCTAACTATTTTAAATAACATAGAACTTAAAATGGTTAAGAACATGTCATCTTTAATACCTCTGTATCTTATTTATTGAAAAGAATGGCGGAATGCACCACGAATCATTTGGTCGGGGATTCAACTATCCGTTAAGGGGTGAAAAAGGTACTATATGGGAAGGTGGTACTAGAGGTGTGGCTTTTGTGCACAGTCCACTACTGACAAAAACTGGATATACCAGTAACGAGTTAGTATCGTTTAAAGTTTCTATCAACGTCTTAGTATATACTTTTCAACAAGATATCATGTTCGGTTTGTAGTCATAGAAACCAACACCACCGACTGTTCACTTACATGACAATTACTAACCGGGATGCCATACAAATAGAAATGTGAAACTGTCAACCTACAGTTGGTCTATTTTTTTAACATGGAGGAGTTTGCTGCGAAACAGAGAACTCAAAGTCGAAATTAGCTTTCATGATAACAGTAGGTGACACCTAGCTATTGTGGGGCAAACATCTGCTTGATGGACACCAATAATGAATATATCGTGGCAGCTTAAACCTTTTCATTCACCCAGTTACTTATTCCGTATCAGCATAACCCTCAATTCTGAATTGCGGAAATAAATAAATATTCATTGATAAAGATAAATTATGTTAAATTTTAAAGATGATTTTTAAAATGTTGAAATGGTGTCTGCGGGATTTTGTTCTGCCCTTTTTCTGAGTAATGTCACCATTTACATCTTATGTAAATCTTCTGAAATTCTTTATTTGCACGTGATAATGATACATATTTTAGAATGATTCATGCAGTAGATTGGTTTTCAACAATCATTAGTCTAGCTGGTGGATCAGCTCCGAAAGAAGTAGATGGTCTTGATCAAAGTGATATGATACTTCATGGTGAAAAATCTACAAGAACGGAATTCATCTATAATTTGGACAATATTCACACTGAACATGAAACAAATGGTGCTGCTGGAATAAGGTAGCGCTGTTCAATTTAACGAAGTCTAATATTGAAAATCCTTCAGCATAACCTGGCGCACTCCGTTTTCACTGTTTAGCAGAGCCCATGGTCAATTACACTGTTGACATGACGTTGTGTCTAACAATCGTGTCCGACGGGTAACAAGCACCCAAGTTGCTGGGAATAATAGCAAGCAAGATGTCAGAAACATTGACTTTATTTAAAACAATGTAACATGTTCAGCACGATGGATAATAACATTTTAAGCAATGGGCATTATTATTATAAAGATGGGGCATTATTATTATAAAGACAGTTTTTAAACAATCATTTTGACATATTATATCTTTTTTTTTTACGTATATCGTTATATAGTTCTCGATCCGCGGAAAAATTGTACATGGGAAGTTATAGGTATATACGAGTATATATAGTGCACCGTCACATAATCGAGAAAAAAGGACTCTATAGGGGGGGGGGGGAGGTCGCGAGCAGCGAGCATTGGGGTCTGTTTTAACTTAAAACTGCAAGCAGCGAGCATTGTCTTTTGGCAACCATCTTTGTTGCTTTGTTTCATAATTTTGTTTTGTCGAGGTTTTTTTTTGGTTGTCAATTTTTTTGGCGATCACACTTGTTAAGTGTGAGCAGCGAGCATTGTCGATTTTTAAGTGCTAGCATTGTACCTTGGGGGTACCCCCTACCCCCTCGTAGTTCTACGTATACATATCCGATTTTCTTTTTCAGGATGGGGGATTACAAACTTTTAGTTGGCCCAGTTGGCAATGTCCGAAGTGATGGATGGTTTGTGCCTCCCGAGTATACACAGAACGGATCCAATATTTTAGCGGCAGGAAAGAGATATGGACTGTCATGGGACAATAAGGATACCTATTGTCACAAAAAGTCATTATTTAACATCAAAGGTATGAACATACAGCAGTAGGGCCTAAGCAAAAAAATAGGTATGGTTCTGGTTACCCTACTGACCCTAATTTTAACCACGACCATTTTTTGGGGTATATTTTACACCAAATACATGCTTGTTATTCTTGAATGTTTTGTTTAATAAATAAAGAGCAAAAGGAACTTCCTATCTACCTAACCCATTTTTTAAATAGGAACCATAAGTATTTTTTTACCTAATCGTATGACATCAAACCACCGTCTCAAATAGCTAGTCTCTTCGCTGGCGCATATCAATAAGACTAAGCCGAGCAACTCTTCTTGGAGCTACATCCTTACTGATAAGGCAAATAACAAACCATGTACATGTACCAATCAGTCTGCAGGTGGCAGTTTCGCGGTACCTTGGGTATACATATAAACATTTATATTAACAATTTCAATACTAAAAAAACAAGTTTTTGTTTTAGATGACCCAGAGGAAAGACAAGATCTTTCCAAAAAGCTTCCCGAGGTAGTAAAGAAACTAGAAACCCGACTCAAGTTCTACAAAAATCAGATGGTGCCAGCAAATTATCCACCATTGGACCCAAAAGCTAATCCTGAAAACTTTGGAGGGGTTTGGTCGCCTGGGTGGTGTTAATGAAACTGATATCGAAATACTTAAAATACTAAATTAAGAATTTGCTGCCGATACATTTTTTCCTGCCTAAACAAAAACAGGAAATTTAAAGGACTTGATGAACTCAGTGGACATTTTCAGGACAAACCAGATTGGTATCTACACAATCTTTGATATTGCTTAATGAACCAAGACAATTAGCAGTTCTTATTCTGTATTTTTGTACCAGAAATGTGTAGACGTTTAGATACTGTGTAAGCCTAAGGGGACGTCCATTAATTATGTCAACAATTTTTAGGTAATTTTTTACCCCCCCTCCCCCCTTGTCAACAACTGTCAAACTTTCAGTTACCCCCCTAATAAAATTATGTCAAAAAAATTTACCCCCCCCCCCCTACAAACTAACAATATTTTATACTGCTGGCTTTTATGCTAAAAATAGAAGCGACAGCACGTGGATTT